>ML784397.1:378463-396340 GCA_009831015.1 Picea engelmannii
AATTGTTTTCCATGTTTTTAAGTTTTTTTTAATATTGTTTTTAAATTTCTTTATTTTTTTTTTAATGGATCATTTTCTTTTTTTCCTCCTAATTATATTAATTTTTTATTATTTTTCTTAAGGATTTTTTTTTTATTCTTATTTTAAAAGACAATTATTTATTTCCTAATTTGGTGTTTTCCTCTTCTATTTTTAATTTTTTTTTTTAATATAGATTTCGTTTTTAATGATTTTATTTAAAACAATGCTAGGCTTTTCGACCATGGTTTCTGAAAATGATACAATTTTAAGTCTGAGAAAAAAAGAGGGTGTTGTTGATACCACTTCTTTTCTATTTCACTACAAATCTTAAAATTTTAGTTCCAATTGTCCGAGTTGTGAAGACCACAATTTCAAAAAGCTTTCAATTTTATCCCTAGAAAAAAGAGGGTTGCCACTTGGATCACAAATTTTCAATTTGGAAGTCAATTTTATGGTTTTTGTTTTAACGATAGTGATTGTTAATTCTAGAGGTTTCGAAGAGGTTGTAGTTTTAACCTCGAAAAAAAAAATGGTGATGTTCTTCGCACCATGTTTTAATTTGGGGGCTAATTTTAAGGTTTTTGTCAACAAAATTAAGATATTGTTAAGATTATGGTTGAAAAATTGGTTGGAATTCACAATTTTAACCACCTTGAAAAAAAAGGAGTGCTACTGGTAGCACTTGTTACAAGGAAAATATCTCTATGGCATGGGGTAAACCACAACAGATGTAATGACACGCAAAAATCAACTACAATCCCAAGTACGATACCTAAATGAAATGCTAACAAGACAAGATCAATAACCTACCTTGTCTAGACATTCGATGAAGACCATTGTTGAGAACACAACTCAAAGCTTTATACCTACAACTTGTCCTCAAAAACCAATATGCACAAGAATATGGTGATAATATATAATGATAACATATAAAATAGCATAATCCATTAACATTCATGACAAATATGCTCATGGAATAATAATTCAAATATTTTCAAGATATCAATTGGACGAGAAAATAATATTTCTATTAAAATAATCAACAAAATTACATATGTGACAAAATCATGTACCGACAGACATCGGAACCGAGAAACTAATTCCCTCTAGTTGGGCATCCACCACTTCAATCCTCCACCAAAGGAAAGCTCATATAAAGGAGACAATGAGGTTCTCCATCAAAGAAGGAAGATATTGGGGGTTGAATAATGTGTTCAGAATTTCAAGGATAAAGGGATGCATACTCAATGTGAAGTGAAATTTCTCTAGACTATACTTGCTCTCAAAACTTCAATTCTCTCCTCCTCCACAACTTGGATATGGCCCAATTTATAGCCTTCAAATGGAACTAAAGGACTGATTTTGAACGTTTTGAGTATATGGAATGTCAAGGACCATGGATCACCTGACATGACATAGAAACCCGACACAATTTTTAATTTTGAGCACCAAGCTTGATGTATGTGGGTTGTAATGGAGCAACCTACGTATACGCATGTTGTCTAACTAGTAGGGTGTGTATATGTGGAAATATGATTTTTTGGCTCTAGAAGGTACAACAAGGGACTTGAAGTCTACACAGGGAAATGGAAATGCCATCCAAGAAAGTTGCATGGGGTGAAGAAATTTTTTCTATAACATTAGCCAATAGTGTCACTTTTTATATGACATCAAGCCATTCAAACATGAGGTATTGTTTGATGTTTCTCCCCTTGAATTTTGTGATGCTCTTTTGGACCAACCTTATTTATGGAAGCATGAGGTTGTATATGAGTCTAGGCCTCGCAATTAATCATTATGTCGATCTAAACCCCGATGCATTGCTACCCAATGGACCATTCTATCATCGTTCTATGTACATTCGACCCATATCATCACCTTCTGGAAGCCCAATCGTGCTTCTGTAGAAGAAATATGGGATCTGGAAACTCTGCATTGATTACCAGGCCCTAAATAAAATCATATTCTGGAACTAGTACCCAATTCCCTGAATCAACAATCTCCTTGATGAACTCAAGGGGCCCAAATACTTCACTAAGATTTATCTGAAGTCTGGCTACCATCAAGTCCCAATGTAAAATATAGATGTATGGATTAATTCCTTCGAGTCAAAAAAAGTTATTTTTGAATGGACGATCATGCCCTTTAGTTTGAAAAGTGTTCCAAAATGAGGGTGATGGACGATATCTTGCGGCCTTTCACTATTTTTTTTTAGTGGTGTATCTGGATAACATCGTGATCTACAAAAATACTTGGGTGGAACACTTGCAACATACTCAATAGGTTCTGCACACTCTGTGGCAACACAAGCTATATGCCAACGTCAAAAAATTCTCCTTCGAGATGGACAGGGTCCAGTACCTAGGCTAGATATTTGATGAGCATCGTGTACATGTGGATCCAACCAAGATCCAGGTCAGCTATGACTTTCCATCCACAACCACACTCATTGAGATTTAGATCTTCTTAGGCCTTGCTAACTACAATCACATGTTCATGTTGGGATTATCCCATATTGCATGGGCCCTCATCCACGTAACTCGAGGTGGTGGTAAGGAAATCTTTGTGTGGGTCCTGTAACAACAAAAAATGTTCGATGAATTGAAGAAACTCTTTTCCTCGTCACCGGTTCTTTCATTACCTGACCTACAACAACCCTCTGAGATCAAGACAAATGCTTCAAAATATGTTGTGGGTGTATTTCTCACTTGGTATGGCCACCCTATGGCCTATCATAGTGAGACACTATGATATGTATTCCATAATTACTGTACTTACGACAAAGACATGTACTCTATTGTTCAATCCTACCGCCAATGGAGGTATAACATTCTCGGGAAGGAGATACTTGTCCACATTTATCACAAGTCATTGCAGTTCATGCAAACAGAAGGAAAATTGCAGAATGACCACCATGAGAATTGGTCCACCTACTTTCAACAGTTCCACCTCAACATCAGATTATTATAAAACAAGAAGTACCAACCACATCCTTGATTACCTCAACCTAACTCCACTCGCGACACTCACCACGGTGCTAGGCTCTTGCGGCAACGAGACCCCTAGATGGAGAGTATGGAAATGCTTGGGAGGGGGGAAGATTCCTTCCCAAGCATGGACATACTCCCAATAAAAATATTATTGAACCATGCTACTTCAATCTTTTTCCATATGATTTTTAAAAATTTATTCTTATTTTATGTATTTTTTTTCAAGTTTTTAATTTTATATGGGTTTTTATATATTTTTTAAATAAAGTTTTTAAAATAATATATATATATATATATATATATATATATATATATATGTATGTATATATATATATATATTCCAATGGAAAAAATATGTTTCAATGTTATTCATATTGAATCAAAAGAACCTTTTCAGTACATAAGGAGACATAAGGAGTCATAAGACATGACTATAGCTATCAACCATACATCGTCCCAACAAAGACAAAAACTTTGCTATCCTCTAAAATACCTAAGCTTTAAAAACATGATCTTTTACATAAATTGACATAATATGACCATACCACTATTACATAGACTAGAGTATGTTATTTCAAAACACCAAAATGAGTCTCGATACAAAAGGAACTACAAACGAAACCAAGTATCAAAATACTTCAAAAAATGAAAAAAGAACCAGAGATGATCACAGAGTCTTTAATGAATTATTCAAACAACATCCAACCGAGCTTCTTCCCTATAGATTTTTTGACAAAGAATCTTCCATTTAGTTGAACTTTCAATGAACATGAAATCACTTTAACCAACTAAAATTATGCTTGCAATCTATGATCTTCTTCATCCAAAGTTGTAAGTTTAGAGCATTCAATTGTGACTTTCCAGCAAACTAGTGCAATACGACCTTGGAATATCCCACCACCATTAATTATTCAATATGACATATCAACAAAAAATTTAAGAGACCCCACAATCCAAAAAAATATTCTTTAATATTTGAACCTGAACCAACAACAAGTTGGAGTCTATAGAAATGGATCCCACTCAAATTTAAAACAATTCCAACACCACGCTCACCACCACCACCAACTCCATCAAAAAATCCTAAATGCCTCTCCCCAAAATAAACAATTTTCATAAGAAAACCAAGATTATCACCCCGAGTAGCACAATGAATCTCCTTAATTTCCAACACAATCCTCAAACATAAACCAAAATCATTTCTAAAAGAAATCTCAAATAAAATCTTGTTCCTGTAATGCCAAATGCCACATAAAACAAAGAGAGGAACCAACATTCTCATCAAAGGTTAGAAACCAAGTCTGCAAATATTCATTCAAAGTCGATAAATCCTAGTTTCCATTGATCCTTAATTGAGCGCAAACCTCCTTCGAGATACATTGAGTAACCTCCACGTGCACAAACAAATGCTTTGTAGTCTCTTCATCTTTTAAACAAACTATGCATAATGAAGACCCAAATCCACCCTTAAGCCTAGAGCACTCCCTAGGAAGGATACGGTCATGAAGACATAACCAAGAAAAAGGTATAATTTTGATAAGAGCCTATAATTTCCCTAAGGATCTATGCCACCACTTTTGATCCACCACCACATTTTGTGTGATCGGAGCTTCATACACCAACTTAACATTCAAAACTCCCTTATATTGGTTCTAAGTCCAAGAAAGAGAATCCTCCTCACTATTAAGTGTAACCCAACTGCATCTCAACACTGATAAGAAAGCATTCCATTCCATGGCCAGTTCACCTTCTAGACTGAGATCTTCAAGGGATAACCAATTATGAGAACCCAATGCATTTAACAAAGAGGATTGTCCAATATGATCTAGAGAGTATACCTATGGAGCCTTTAAATGTTGAATGAGAGAAGTCAATAACTTATAGGTGGGTCCACTTCCCAAAAAGGGATCCTGACCAATCACAACCCGAGCTCTATTTCCCACTAAAAACGTTAAATATTTCTTCAACAGGGGCATTGTATCCATGAAATTCCTCCAAACGTTTGAAGGGGTAGTATATTTATACTTCTCCGCAAGCAGCCACAAGATAAAATCCTCTCCCTTTAAATACTTCTTAACCATCACATTACTCCATGATCCCAAACCAAACAAACCTTGCCATAGTGATTTAACTTCCAATGCTTGGGAAAACCAATGCATGTTTCAAAAACCACAACCACCCAAGACTTTTGGATTGGAAATCATATCCCAACTTACTAAACTAAATCCTAAATTATTCCTAGGTCCCTTCCAAAGGAGCCTAGAAATAATATGTCGAACATTATTTATTTATTATTTTTTTTTTATGTCTCGAGGAATCAACAACTAGTTGGGCACGTGCTCGCATTGCACATGGCCATGTTATCCAACTGCTACCACTATAACCTACAGGTGTTCCCACGAGGCCCCATACGTGGCACACATTGTAAGTCAGGGGGAGTTGAACTCGAAACCTCATGGAACTTCATTTTCACAGCACTTGCCAATTGAGCTACCCCCTGGGGGAAATATGTCGAACATTATTCTTAACTTCAGTTGGAACCTTTGCTAAGGTGAGCCAAAAAACCAACAAGTTTTGAAGAAGTGATTTAATTAGAACAATTATATCGCCCAAACAAAGCCACTTGAATGTCCAATGTCCAATTCTCTTTTCAATCTTATGAAGAATCCAAGTCCAATGAGAAACCCTATATTGTTATTTAGTTTCAATAGAAACCCTAAAAGTTTCATTATAAATATATATGGAGTTTTAAATTTAATTTTTTTTAGATATATATTTTAGATCTCTTATATATATATATTATTAATTTTTTTCCATGTTTTAATTTTTTTTTTTAATATTATTTTTTAATTTTCTTTATTTTTTTTAAATGGATCATTTTCTTTTTTTCCTCCTAATTATATTGTGTTTTTATTGTTTTTATTTTAATTTAAAAGACTTTTTGTATTTAAAAAAAACAATTATTTCTTTTCTAATTTGGTGTTTTCTTGTTTTTTTTTTTGTTTTTTTAAAATATACATTTCATCTTTAATGATCTTCTTTATAACAATGCTAGGCTTTTCGACCATGGTTTCTGAAAATGCTACAAATGCTACAGTTTTAAGTCCGAGAAAAAATTGCGTTGTTCTTGATAACACTTATTTTATATTTGACTATAGGTCTTAAAATTTTAGTTCCAATTGTCTAAGTTGCAAAGGCCACAATTTAAAAAAACTCGCAATTTTATCCCTAGAAAAAAAGGGTTGCGACTTCGATCACAACTTTTCAATTTCGAAGTCCATTTTGTGTTTTTTGTTTCAACGATAGTGATGTTCTTCGCACCACTTTTTAATTTAGGGGATAATTTTAAGGTTTTTGTCAACAACATTATGACATTGTTAAGACCATGGTTGAAAAAATGTTTGCAATTTGCAATTTTAACCATCTTGAAAAAATAGGAGTGCTAACAGTAGCACCATTTTTTGAAACGAGGGTGAAAATGTGACCTCTAAAAGATGAGAAAGATGTAGAGTTCTCGTTAAGTTGGTAACTTAGTTAGGTATGAATTGAAGTAATTTCTTCTATATTTATTGATAGATCATTGATTTTTCTCCACGACATTTGCATTCAATTCATAAATTATTAGATCCAATTCATCCTATTATAGATATGATTAGAGTTAAATTAGATAGTTAGAAAGGTAGAAAGGTTGCTTCTCTTTTGTATATAGAAAGAAGGTTCTGAAGATTGGAGCCGTAATTTCATGGTTGCAACATCCACGAGATACAAAGGACAACCTCAAGAAAGGTATGCAAATATTCACCATTTCCTGGGATAATTTTGAATCTATGTGTTTGAATCTAGATCTAGGAAAGCCATAAGAAGTCTAGCCCTCTCTTTGTCTAGGATCAATGGCACATCCTAGGGAGATATTGCTATCCAACCAGTGATATTCCTCTCATATTTAATCCCATAACACTCAATACAAGTTGTAGTTGTTTCCTATCAACAATACATTTAATTACAACTAGTAGTATAAATATCTATAAATAAATACACATATCATATAAGTTTGTTAGTGTTTATGTCTGATGATGGAATATTACAAAATTGTCATAAGGTTGCAATGCCAACAATGCCCTCTAGTACCTATGGAAGTTGTTAATGTTGGTGTTGATGTATGATTGTGTTATCAAGTTAAGGCATGATTGATTCATGTTATTAGGTAAATACATGGGATGACATGCATGGTTATGTCAATTAAATATGTAATGAAGCAAGTGACAATACATTTTTTATATATGTGATTGTGAGATGATAGAAGAACATATAATGAGTAGACATGAGTAATAAATTCAATAATTCATGATGTAACAATTATCTAATAACTTTATGACTAAACATGGGATGACAAAGTTATAATATAAAGGGTAAGTCACATTGTGATTTCTATATTGTTTAATGATATGTGATTTTCTAATACATGTGAGGGTATTGAGCTATAAGATGAATAATTATTTACAAAAATGACATGATATGAAAAACCTAATAACATAACCAATGGTTCCATTTAACTACATTACATGTTAAGGTCTATTTTCCATGGGATTCAGACACTCTCTTCTAGCTTTATTCATGTATCTTTTCATCATTTTTACATGGAAAAGAAAAAAATGGAAAATGAATTTCCTAAGGCTATAATATTATTGGATATTAGTCAATCGAACATCTAGGAATACATTTATAGGAAATAATTCAAGTTTCATCATCCTACCTTTTCCTAGAATAATTTTTCACTGAATTGTTGTTTTTTATTTACAGATGCATATTTGTATTTTTTCTGAACTATTTTTTGAGAGTCATGTTGGAACTTTTGTTCAGGATTTTACAAGATAGCTATGGATCTTACTAGAAAAATTTGTATTTCTCTTAATTAGGTTTATTTTAGATTGGTATATGGGATTATGATGTAAATTTTTAAGACTTTATAAGTTCTACAGTATGTGGGTAACCCTCCATCATTTACAGGCTTGTGAATTGGAGACTAGAACTACATTGAATAGATTCTAAGAGAAGAAGATGGAACTGGAATCTTCGCATCATAATGAAAAGATATGGAATCTTAATCATTATCATCATAATCATCATTCACCAACATCAAATAAGCAAACAGTGCAATTCATAAAACACTTGCCATGAAGTGTTTGTGTGTGTATTAAAAAGCGTCTCAACTATACATTTTTTTTAAATGGCACATCAAGCCCAATATACAAAATGACAACAACTACCCAAACATGGAAAACTCACATATGGTTCCCTAGATACAAAATGGCACTCATTAACCACTCCCACCCTCCCAACTATCAGGTGTATATAAATACTCAATATTTCTTATGTTACTCGAAGTATCACCTCGAGTGATTTTGCACCCATACATAGTTTGTCACTCTAGAGAATTGTCAAAGAAACAACGGTCTTATAATTGTTTCCACAATGAATTAACAGACTTACAAAATGATATTTTGTAATTCAAGGTAAGAAAATGCACCATCGATGATATTGAGAAGAGGTTTTTACCCTCTTCCACAACCCTAATCTCTCAGCGATCAACAATTACAAGGATGAAAACATTAAATTCAAACAAAAATGCAAAAAAACAATTACATTAATGATGCATAAAAAATTATCAAACAATAATCTTACCGTGAATAATTATGGAAACGATGGAGAGTTTTTAGTAGGTGTAGCACTTGTTTGTACAACCTTCTCCTTGACAACATATATAGTGGAAGCCTCAATGGATGGCATTTTCTGTTCTGCAACATAAATGACTAGTGGGTTGTGTACATGTGAAGCCACCGTGGATGTATTAGATGGAAAAGGTAGCGGGGTTACATTGCAGATGGATCCAATAGAAAAAGGTGGTGGGGGTGGATAACATATAGGTGCAACTACTTTGGATGGATGGTATGATAATGATGGTGTTGGTGGGAAGTGATAAAACCCCATGGGTTGTGCGAGGGATGGTAAAATCCTTGGGGTGGGAAGAGGCATCACAAGAGATAAGGTAGTGTATCTAATGACTAGAATGGCCCTATATCTAGGAACAAAAAGTGGGTGGAATGTTGGTAGAGGTGATTAAGGAAAGGGTGGTGGTACATGAGACCTAACAGTAGATAAAGAAACTTGGATACATATTTATGATATTTTTATGAGTGAAAAAAATTGAATCTAAAACAATATAACATATTTCACATTTAAGAAATAATTAACTCAACAAATGATAGTTGTGAAGGGGTGAATTGTCCATCCTAGGTGGACATAGTTCATCACCATATGGTACCCCAACCTGTAGAAAAACAAAAAAATTATATTTGAGGATGCCAAAGAAAAATGAAATCACCACGGTGAATCCTCAAAGGTGACACATACATGTGTTTGTGGTACGCGAATGAATAGTCTGCCTCTACTATTGGATTAGAAGTGAAAAATAGAAATGATGCATCTATGGATATAGCAGGTCTCATATCAAAGCATAGAAACTGTAAAGTTCATCATATAATAAGATATATTAAAAAATACAAAGAAAACTATATATATATATATATATATTCAATTAAGAAAACAAATATGGTCAAGATACCAACCTCCTCCATAAAACTTTCATGTCCACTAGCCTCTATCGGCCCATAACAAATGTCTACAACTCGAGAATCTATCAGATTCAGATGAATTTTAACTCTATCCATCTGCCCTCTTCTAGCTACTCTCTACTATAGGGCTTGATGGTCTATCCCCTCTAACAATTTCATTTATAGGTACCTCTTGTCGAGATATTGCTACAAAACTACCATGCTCGACGAGGTTGCTAGTCAAGGATGATATTAATAATTGTATCTCAAAGATGCCTTTTATGAAGACATGATGTTGAGAAGGGAGTTATAACTTTTCCTAGAAGGATGAGGACCTAGGAATGGGTCACCCAGTACCCACCCCGTTTAATTTACCAATGTCAAAGTAGTTGAAATGGTGACCTAATATAAACTCAAACCATAATTTCCTAAGAAAATATAGGAAACTCCATATTATTGTAGGGAGGTTTGTCAAACACCATAAACCACCTATCCATCCAATTATCATTAAATTCTTGATGGATGCACCAATCGACACAAATGCATATGTTTGTGGCTAATGGATGTAGTATGCTTCTAGGATCAATGAACAATAACATCAATTCTTGTTTTTTAATGTTCAAGTTTCTCACTTGGTTTTTATATACGTTTTTTCTCTGATACTCAAACATCCCATCCCTATAATAAAAAAATATTTTTTAATTGCACTTGGACAATTGCAATGGAGAATACAATGGTGTTCAATGAAGTAGCTAATGACAATAAGGTGGGATTTCTAGTACCACTTTGACAATACATCTAAGACACTTCAACCCTCATCATTTTTTGTGTCTACATTTGTTTATTGTGGGTTTGGGTTTGGTGTGTCTCACTACGGTTATGTTTCATTTTGGTTGTCTCTAGGTTCCATGTTAACTATTGTGTTCCAAAATCCCTAGGTTTCAATTGGCTCAATGACCTAGAAATTTCATTACGAAATCCCTAAGTTTTATTTGGCTCAATGAACTTACAAAAGCACGTCATGAAATAAGGGTTATGAACCCCTTTAATCTCGCCCAATAAGAATGCACACATATTCCTAAAAATGCATGTGTGTTCTAGTCTCATAATAATTCTAATGGAAACTCGTTTATTTAAACAAGTATAATAGTAACTCCAATTAGAATTTTTGGAGAATATGTTGATAAATTCATTTTAGAAATTTTGGAGAACATATAAGTTATGTTGGATAAATTCATTTTTAATAGAAATTTATTTATTACACCCAATTTTTTTATTTGATTATTAATGGTGATTAGGACCAACCATTATCTAAGGGTGGAATCCAATCTTTTAAATTAAAGCGTGTAATAGTCATTACAAAACTCGGTTACCAAATACTTATGCGTTAAGTCAAGCCACATAATATTAATTTCTTTGTTTTTCTTCACCAATTTAATTGCATTACTTATATGTTTGATTGTGTGACTGAAATTGTGATTTTGGTTATCATAAATACACAAATGATGTGTATGTTGGAAGAACTCCTATAGAAGTCTACTATTGCAATAAATTTTTATTTGAGATTTCAATACTAACCCTTAACAATGATGAGTCAAACGAATTCATGTTAAAGAGAAAGAAAAGTCCGTAGAGTAATCGAATGAACACATTGTCACAAGTTTAAAAATTAAAAAAATTAGACAAATCGAATGAAGTTTAAAGACAAATCTATCAATATTAATTTAAAGTTTTTTTTTTTTATGGTATTTAAACCTAAATAATTCAAATTAAATCATGATAAAATCCTAAATAATTTAAAGGATTTTAATAATTGATGGATAATAAAATCCTTTAAATTTTCTTTTCTTCCTTTCCTAGTTAAAATATGCATATAAAATATGCATATAATGTAAATATGATAATGATTAAATTATGAAAATTATTTTATATATATATTCATTATAATTATTTAAATGAGTAGAAAACGCTAATTATTATTTAAATAACTAGAAAACGCTATTTGTAGCGTAAATATGATAATGATTAAATTATGAAAATTATTTTATATATATTTTCATTATAACTATTTAAATGAGTAGAAAACGCTAATTATTTAAATAACTAGAAAACGCTATTTGTAGCGTTTTACGCTTGATGCAAAGCATCACCGTATGAATCCAAACGTATAATTAAATATATTTTTCAAATATATAATATCTTCAAATTCGGAATATATTTTTTAAAATATCTATAATTTAAATTTTATATTCTTTAAATTCTTAATTTAAATGTTTTTATTGGAATCAAAACTTATTGTGCATTACAAATGTATCTTGTTAAAAAATAATAGTAAATCAAAATGTAATTTGTTAAAAGTATTTTTAAATTTTTAAATTTATATGTATATAAACTATAAATTTTTAAGACAAGATAAAGTGGATATATAGGATATGGATCGCCACATTACTCAAACATGTTACCGCTATCAATACTTGATCTGGATGAGATAGTGCGTTTCATTTCTACTAGTTGGCCAAGGAAGGGGGATGCCCTTTCTGTGGCCCAATTCCTCCATGTTTACAGAACCGTCTCTGCCATCAACTGAGGGAAATTTCCCTGCACTATATCAACTATCATCCACTTGTCATGTCTCTTGAGTTTGACATTTTTTATCAACCAGGTACGAAACATGATGTTGTGTTACTTCTAAGCAAGTTGCGATTGGAGTGTGATTTTGTGATCAACATGTTTTTCTCGGTGCTGATGTGTTGATCCAGACGTAGTCAAAATGAGAGGCATCTTTGTGGGCGCCATAGACTGAAATCCAAGACAGACCTCTAAACGTAAAAAGTCATCGGAAGAGAGCATGGCCCTGTTATAAGGGCACCACTTCTGCAAATCGGGAGGGTATCAGAGTGTTAAGTCACCAAGTGACCTCCCTGTTTATGCATCGCTCCAGTATTAAACTGAGAGACAATCTAGGTTAAGGGATAGTAATATTTATTTGTGTCTTGGGTGAGGGAATGGAAAGAGGTAACTAGAGGATGTTCAATAATTTATTGGAAAATCGGTCGAGATGATGCATCATTGGGTAATGATGTGTCAGGAATGAAATTGAGGGATGGAGAAAGGAATCGAAAGGGTGGGAGCCTTGAGGGAGATTGAAAGACATTGGAAAATTCTGGGAGGAGGAGGAGTATTGTGGAAGGTGTTGGATTAGTGAGGTTTTTGGGCTCAACATGGTGGGTCAAAAATAGAGAGACATTGTTGGTATTGATAACATGGTGAATGGTTGTGGTATCAGTTTGTGGTAGTGGTGAAGTGATAGACTATGAAGTAAGTACATATGTGCATCCGGCCTGTTTAAGGTGGTACTAATGAGTCTTGGCGTGATACATAGCTTGTCGATATTGTTGGTAAGGAAGACCGAGAAGGAGATCAACACAATCTAGCGGTGACACGTTGCAAATCAAAGTGTCATGAAAATAACCAATGTCGAAAGTGACAACACAATACTGAGAAATAGTAATGCGAGAATTGCCCTTCTATACCCATCCAAGATGATATAAATCGGGGTGTGGGGTGTTGGGGAGTTGTAAATGTTGCACTAAGTATTTTGATATCAGATTCTTTTGACTGCCATTGTCGAGAATGAGAGTGGTGAGTTCATTTTTAATTTGGAAGTTGTGAGTGAATAGGGGAATGTTAGTGCGACCTAGTTCTGGTGTAGTCATGAGATTGAGGGATGGATCGACTTCCGTGTGCTTAGTGAGAGAGATGACTTTTGGTTTCTTGGGAAAATTAGTGGGTGTGACCTCTATAAAAAAGGTCTGATGGGAGTGGATATTTTTAATGGCTCGTTAGTCGGGAGAGTTATGGGAATTGGTCTTGTAAAAATTACACCAAACTACATTTTTCGTCGTTGTCGAGTAAGAAGGATAAGGTTGAGAATGAGAAGGAGGTGGGTTGTCATCCTAGTTTCGATTTGACGGATATCAGATCTGAGGGGCTACCTTACATTCTACGATGAAGACTCATAAGAAATCCTTGTCGAGAGAAGCACTGTAAAAAAGATCTACCTCCCTCTCTAGAGGTAACAATAAACCAGAATTGAACTTAATTATTAATACCTCATGTGGTTCGCTGACATGTAGTTGGATGTGCAGCTTCCAAAAGATGTAAATGTATCAATCAACTAACTAAGTGGAAAGTTGGTGGATTTTCAACCACTTGGAAATAATATTTTGAAGATATCCTAGAGGGTAGAAGATTTCTCGCAATGCCTGAAAAAATGCATCCCAAGAATCCATACTTCCATTTGTCGGAGAAGGCGGGGTACCGAGCTCTACGATCAATTTTGAGATTTCCAATTGTGTGTCCCACCAAAATTGTGCAATTCGTTTGAGTTGAAGGTTGGCTACCTGCAGTTTGGTGGCCTCTTCCATCTCGGTTGAAGTCTTGAAGTAAGTGGAGAGGCTATAGATCCATGAATCGAGCATCTCTCCATTCATTTGGTTAGGTAATTGAAAAAAGGTGTCCAGCTACATGGTCACTGGAGGTCGTCACTATTGTAGTTGAATGAGTTCTTGGAGATCCAACTCCAAGTATTCAAGTGCATTTGATGTGGCTGTGTCGGATTCCTCATTGGAGGCCTCTCGTCAAGGCGACATGTTCAGAAGACAATAAATAGACCCTGATGAGGGTGTGAGATGCACCCTGAGAAGGGTGCACTTATGCACCAATAAAAAGGCACATAAGACCCTAACAAAGGGTGATTGTGACACTTTGAGAAAGAGCATGAGGACAGAGTGGGAGACCCAAAAAAATACTTCTTCCTTTTTGAATCCATTGCACGAAGTTTTGTTTGTCCTCCTTTGTGTGCAAAAAATTCCCCTAAGGAAAAAACTTGCTCTGGTACTAATGGATCTAGGTGAGAGAGTGCACTCAATAAGAAATAGTTTTTTTTAATGGAGGTTGCAACACTAGAACTGATAGAAGGGAGAATTGATCTCACGGAGAGGGCGTAACAATTTTTTGAGAGAGAGACGCCTTCAATATGAATTGTTCTGAGCAGAAGGAGAGATGTGCATATCGTTCTCCAACTCATCCTCCTTTAAAAATGACAACCTAACCTTACATTCACGCTACCAGGAAACAGAGGGTGCTTTAATTATCAATGCATAGTAGAATAGAGATGCACACCAGTTCCTTTGTTGCACACTCTCTCAATAATCACACATAAATAGTAAAATGAATTTACACGCACAAGAAATAAAGAGACGAGATTCATCAAAAACTTCATCAATCAAGTTAGAGGATGATATCTCCTTTTAATCAATCAAAGAGACTTAATACACCAGTAATTGTCGCTTTTATTTTTTGCATTTTTGTGCACATTCAGACTGGCAAGAGAAATTTACAGCAGAAATTACCGATACAACCTCACTAATTATTATCTTAGACATCGCCATTGTTTATGTAGAATGGAGAATGATTTATTACAAATAAGGGACTCACTGACGCTGAAAAAGATCAGAAATTAATATAGTACATTCTTTTAGAACACCTTGTTTCCTGGACTAGCCTTGTCAGATTACATTAGAATTTTCTATTGGTTGGCAAAGGAAGGGGAAAGCCCTTCCTGGAAGCCCAATTCCTCCTTGTTTAGATCCGAAATCATCCCTGGTTCAACCATCGAGGGAAATCCAAGACAGAAGGAAATCCAAGACAGACCACGAAAGGTAAGAAGTTAGTGGAAGAGTGTGTGGCCCTGCTTTAAGGGCGCCACTTCTGCAAATACAACATCAGGAGGGTCTCAGACTTAAGTCACTTGGTGACCTCCTTGTTTGCACATCGCTCCAATAGAAAATTGAGAGGCAATCCAGGGTAAGGGATATAGATATTTAATTGTGGCTTGGGTGAGGGAATGGTAAGTAGTAACTAGAGGACGTTCAATAGTGTCTTGGGTAACCGATTGAGATGATGGAGCATTGGGTAATGATGCATCTCGAATGAGATCGAGGGATGGAGAAAGGGCTCGAGAGGGTGGGAACCTTGATAGAGACTTAGAGACATTTGAAAATTTTGGGAGGAGAGAGAGTATTGTGGGAGGCGTTGGATTAGTAAGGTTTTTGGGCTCAACATGGCGGGTTAAACACAGAGAGAGATTGTTGTTATTGATAACATGGTGAGTGGTTGTGGTATTGATTCACAACAATGGTTAAGTGATAGAATATGAAGTAAGTACATATGTGTGCCTAGCCTCTTTAAGGTGGTACTGAGGAGTCTTGGTGTGATACACCCCTTGTCAGTTTTGTTTGTAAGGAAGACCGAGAAGGAGATCAACACAATCTAACAGTAACATGTCGCAGATCATAGTGTCATGAAAAGGACCAATGGCGAAAGTGACAATGCAACACACAACAATAGTAATGCAAGGATAGCCCTTCTGTACCCAGCCAAGTTGATATGAATCAGGGTGGTGGAGAGCTACAAATGTTGTATTAAGTCTTGTGATATCAAATTCTTTTGAGTGCCATTATCCAGAATGAGATTGGCGAGTTCATTTTTAATTCGGCAATTGTGAGTTAATAGGGGAATATTAGGGCGACCTTCTTCTTCTGGCGTAGTCATGAGAATGAGGGATGGGTCAACTTCGGTGGGATTGGTGAGAGAGATGAATTTTGTTTGCTTGGAAAATAAGTGGGTGTGACCTCTGCAAACAAGGTCTAATGGGGGTGGATATTTTTAATGGCTCGACAGTGGGGAGAGTTATCGGAGTTGGTCTTGTGAAAATTACACCAAACTGCATTTTTCCTCATCGACTAGGAAGAAGGATAAGGTTGAGAATGAGAAGGAGGTGGGTTTTCATCCTGGGTTCGATTTGTCTGATAAGGCCTGTAAGAAAGCCTTGTCCAGTGAATATTTTTCAAAAAGATCTATCTCCCTTCGGAGAGGTAACAATAAACTAGAATTGAAATTAATTATTAATACCTCGTATGGTTGGCTGACATGTAGCTATATGCCCATCTTGAAGAAGACGTCAATGTATCCTTGAACTGAATGAGTGGCAAGTTGGTGGAGTTGCAACCACTTGGCCAGAAGATACTGAATATAGCCTCAGGGTAGAAGCGTTCTTGCAATGTGTGACAGAGTGCATCCCAAGAATCAATACTGCCATTTGTCGGAGAAGGCGGAGTGCAGGGGTACCCATCTCTATGATCAATTCTGATCTTTCCAATTGTGTCCCACCAAGTTTGTGTGATTCCTTCAAGTTGAAAGCTGAAGGTTGGCTATCTGCAATGGTCTCTTCCATCTCAGGTGAAGTCTTGAAGTAAGTGGAGAGGCTATCCATCAAGGAATTGACCGTCTCTCCGTTCATTTGGCCGACGAAATTGGCTAACCAAAAATGGGTGTGTGCATGGTAGTTGGAGGTCATCACTATTGGAGTCAAATCAGTTCTTGGAGAGGGAGCGACATGTCTTCAACTGCAATTGATGTGGTTGTGTTGGACTCCTCTATGGAGGCCTCTCGTGAAGGGTGCACTCATGGAGCAATAAAAAGGCACAGAGGACCCTTAAGAACGGTGATTGTGACGCTATGAGCAAGAGCATGAGGAGAGAGTGGAAAACCCAAAAACAAAATTCTTCTTTTTAGAATCTAAAGGATGAAGTTTTGTCTTTCCATCTTTGTGTGCTAAAAATTCCCCTAAAAAAGAACTTTCTCTGATACCAATGGAAGAATTGATCTGAGAGAGAGGAAGAAAAACCTTTTTGAGAGGGACGCCTTCAATAGGAATTGTTATCGAAGAAGAGTTGCGCATAGCATTCTCCAATTCGTCCTCCTTGAAAACGGATGACCTAACTTCACATTCACACTACCACCGAACTAAGGGCGCATTATTTATCATGTCATAGTCATAGCAAAGTAGAGATGCGCACCACTTCCTTTGGTGTGCAATCTCTCAATAATTACACCGAAACAGAAAAACGAATTTACACATATGAAATAAAGAGACTAGATTCATAAAAACTGCATCAATCAAATTAGAGGATGGTTGTTTTTAATCAATCAACGGGACTTCATACAACGGCGCTTTTATTCTTTGCGTTTTTGTGCACAATCATACTCGCAAAAGAAATTTCCAGCCGCAATTACTGACATCGCCATTGTTTACTTAGATTTGTGAATGCTTTATATTATTTTAGACATAGCATTACAAATAACAAACTGAATGATCAGAAATTAATATATTACATTGAAATTAATATAGT
>ML784398.1:4841-39033 GCA_009831015.1 Picea engelmannii
GATCCTCTCCTTCTCCATTTATGGAAACAAACACACTTATTAGTAGCCTTGGTATTGACTTGCTTGGATAGACATGGTGTGTTCATTTCATCACATTATGGACATAAATCATCTTACAAATACATTTTCATTTCATTGAATTAGTAAAAACAATAGTTGTTAAAAAATGTTACAATTTAACCATTGAATATATTTTACAAAGGGCACCAAAACTTTTCCAACAAAGCCATAGTTGTATTCATTTAACTTTTGAAGTGGATTTCTTGATAGTATTATCTATGTTATCAATGACACTTACTAAATTTCAAAAGATTAAATTCATCTAAAACATATACATACACATAACGATTATCGTCTTAAGTTTTGATACAATTACCCACTGCTAAAATTAGCGTACATCTATCTTAATTTTAGATTTATCAAGTTTGAGAGGGATCAAATTGGAGGTACAAACTTTTCCTCACATTTTACACTCTAAAAAAATATTGTATCTTGAGAAATTTGATCCCCTAACACTTGATAAATCTTGAATTAAGATAAACATAAACTAATTTGAAAAATCATATATTAAAATTTGAATAAGCGTGATTTTCTAAATTAATTTCCAAATTGTTACCTTCTAAAGCAACAATGAGATATTTGACAGCACGCGCTTCGCAGGGAGGAGCGTAACAACATCATAAAACATGACGCATTGGTCACCATGGTCTCCTCTCTAGAATTAAATTGTATAGGAAATAATATTTATTTCCCTCTCTAGAATTGAATTAAAATTAGGCGATTCTTCATCACATCAACAATATAGTATGGTGTAATTTCAATATTCAAATGGATAAGCTTGTATATAAAAGCATATATTTGATGAATCAAAGTAATTATTCGTTATTCTAATTTGTTTTTTAAAGTTGTTATATTACTTGGTAGGTCATAAAGAATTTAGAGTCCCAATAATTTTAAGAGAATCGTATTGTTAATCTAGATTATTTATCGATTTTCCTAGATCCAAAAAAAAAATGGTGTTGAACGTTTAACATGAAAGTATTGAGATTTTAACTTCAGATGATTTGTTATTCATGTAATTCTCATTTCCTTCAAATAAGATGTATTGTATAGTTTATCAAATATCAAAGAATCAAGAAAGGAACTAGTTCTTTAATTGTGTGATGATTGTGGTGGGACCCACTATCCTTCAAATAAAAGTTTACTAAAGGTTAATCTTTCATATCTTCTAATTGGAGCTCAAGATCAATCTGTGTATTGTATTCAATAATTCACGTGTTTGGGTGAAGATCAACGCCATACTAAAATATGTGGGTTGCAAATTGATTGCCCACAAGTGCAGAGTTATAAATAAAAATATGTGTAGCTTCAATATCGAGTTTCTCTTGATTCTGATACGGGCCCAATATCCTTAGTTCTTCCTAGACAAGACCTCTCGGTGCTTTATCCACACCGCTTAAACCCTGGTGTGAATCCTCTACGCAACCAAGTGCTCAAAACTCTGCACTTATCTCCTGGGTGCTTAAACTCCAAGTGCTCCTCCACATATGACCATAGGCTGGAACCAAGGGTTTATTGGATGTCATACCACTGAGTTACTTTCAATCTTCATGAACTTACTCCCTTCTTGTCCCGATCTGGTGGACGATATAATCTCTTCCATTGATCAAATTAAATGATCAACGGTCCATACAAAGGACTCGATCATCGACGATCTCACATCTCTACTCTGGGTCGTTGATTCATCCTTTACACAAATTCCACGCAAGTCGTGGGTTAGTTGAAGACTTATGTCAACTTGACATCAATTGTCACCATACCATCGAAATGTTTTGAATTACCACACACTCCCAAGACTTGATTCGGTATGACGTGTCAGTAACCACGTGGAACTACTGATGTGGATTTGCCACATGTCGACATTGGGTAGTCTACCACTTGTCACCTCAATCTATGATTTTCACATGCTCCAATTGTTGAATGGACACTGACACGTGTAACTTCCTTAATGGTACATGTGTCTCTTTCTTATTTATTATACACATGTGCTTACATGTATCAGCCCCGTACTGTCGGAATTCTCTCTACACTTGGCTTTCCCTATGCTCAATCTGACACGATAAGTGTTGAACACTTTCATTGATCCGATCTCCCTCTACACCATCGATCCTCTATTTAAATGGATGGTATCATCTATTTCGGGCATCAGACCGTTGGGAATTTGTTGCTTCACCTTCACGCTCTCACTATCTCGATCCGATGGTTACTAGATGATCCGGTCACGAGCTGGAATACTGGCTAGTCCAGTTTGGTGGACACCAGATTGTCAGAGTCTTCACACTTCTCTTTCTTAGTATTCCTTCGATCCGGTGAAGATCGACGATCAATATTGATCCCGATTAGATTTGACAGCTCAGATCTATTCTGCTTGCAACATGGTCCTTTTATCAACAATCATTCAATGATCATTTTGGATAATTGATCTATGTGATTGATCAACGATCTACGATCCTTGTTTCTCTCAACTCGTAAGAGTCTTTTTTTGGCTCGTTTTCTAAGGAATTTGATTCCATCCCTTCTCTTCCACGTTCACACTTGTCACACCTCCATACAAATGACTTAGGCAAGTCCAAATATGGACTACAATCATGTTTTATGATACCTGCAATTCGATCTTACCCAATATATAGAGACATATAATTCTTGCAAAGAACAAGGTTTTTCAGTCAACTCCAGTTAACACTTGAAATAGAGTGATTCCATTACTCAATCGTACACATATTGTACAGAGGGTTACATAAGGCCTCTTTCTCTAATGACCTTTCTCATTCTCTACCTTGATTCGTCATTTGATTGGCCATTGTTATGCTCGTAGGCTTACAATGCATATACACACACAAGATTGAAACCAATTTCGGTTTTTCGGTTCAGATCCTAATTCACATCCTAAGATCCCTCTAGGATACACAAAATAATAAAGAATCCCTAAAATCTCTTCTAAGCCTCACCTTTCTCGAGAACTAAATCAATTACAATGCATTCCACAACTAATACAAGCTTTCTAGAATTCCTTCAAACACACGAATTTTCATCAATTACACAATTAAATTCAAATAAACCCAATACCCCTTGGTCAAGTCAAACATGCTTGATTTTGGAGGCAGGATGATCCTGCATCACAAGTGCCTTCCCCCATACATTATATAATATTATTTTCCATCTCAATTGTGTTGGTTGCTAATCAATATGCACCCTGCAACATAGTTGGATAGGTTGGAATATATATTTTTGTATATAAATGATTTTATATTCAATGGTGTATATCCCACCCTATTCCACCTTAATATGAGTCTAGAACATGATTTCCATGAAGATAGGACTTCCACATCTCATTTTGATGAATATTTCCACATCTTTCAATCATATTATTAGGCAAAAATGTCTAAGCAACCAACAATATCCAACATGTATATCTCACCCTATACAACATTTATTAATATATTGCATGATGCATATTGGCAATAGTGGTGAATTCTAGTAGGTTCACGATGCCACCATGGCATTACGATATTCAAGCAAATGTGTTTGGATTGTTTTTTTTTTTTTAAATAAGTAGGATCTATATTAATATTCATAGAATGTATACATATTTTTGTGGTGGTTCAAATACTAAGAAATTTCCAGAAATAATTATGAAATCAGTAGGTGCCAAATTTTTGAACCTGCCCCTAGGGGAAACTAGGCTAAAATTTGAAAATAAGGAGTTTGAGAAACATAAACCTAAATAACCAATGGTCTATAATGAAAATTATAAGGATATTCCTTATAACCTGGACATACAAAAACTAGAACATAACTATATTAAAACCGTTGTATTTCATGTTAAACAGTGGCATGAAGAACTTGGGAGGTTGATGGGACAATAACATCTGAATGACACCCATGGATGACTAGTGGAAGGAAGATGGAAGGAGCCATTGTGTCACTTGGGAATCTAGGTAGCCACCAAGATGAGATGAGTATTTTGTGCCTCCAAAGTCTCCATACGATGCTTTAGCTGTTGGAAACATTGGTCTTTGGGTAGCATCCCGAGTGCCACCATTGTTTTGGTTTGCTAGTAGAGATCAAGAAACCTATAAAACTTTGAATTCCAGGTTTTGGTGCAAGCCAGATCCTGTATGATACCTCCCACCTAATTTTCAACATCATCCTTGAACTCTCTTACCAATTTTCCTTCTGCTTCTAGGGGAATCATGATCCCCTGGTCCTTCTGAGGGGAAAAATCCTAATATAACTTGACTACTACATTTGTCTCCTTACAAGAACGCAAGGGGATGAAATGGGAATGATGGGCTATTTTCCCACAAGGGGTCATGACAAAATGTTGATGAGGGTATGAAGCAATATTCGTAGAGACAGACCACCTGAAAAAAAGAACATACATGTAAGGTACCATATCTATTATAATAGTAGAAAATAGAAATACTGCAGAGAATAACAATGGAACAACACAATATATGAAACCACAACACCAAAATAATACCTTTATTGATAGGAAACAATGTTCACTTGCCTCTTTGAGGGGGAAACCTCCGACAAAGTAGCGCTCTATTACAATAATTCTCAAGACAAGACTTATCATGCCCTCGACTCCTATTTATACTAAATCCATCTACCAAAATAGCAATATAGAGGAAGATCTTTCTAGAAGCGGAAGCTTCTATTAGATCTTCTTACATTTGAATTATTCTTCCTTATTACTAGGCCTTATTAATACCATCCTTTATTACATGAAAACTATATTATTCTACCTATGTGAGCAGTTAGGAAGGTTAGGTCCGTAACATTCCCTCCCCTTTAAAAACAACCTTTTCCTCAAGGCTTGAGATGGGGAAATTGTTGCATAATGGTGGCCAACTCACAGGTGGCATCTTCTAGCTTTGTGTCCTTCCACTGAATTAGAAATTTCTTGATAGTGCATTGGTGAAGATGACACTCCCGCTTGTCCAAGACTTCTTGTGGTTGTAACCAAATGGAACCTTCTTCATCCAACTCAGGTAGACTGGTATGAGTATGGAACTTAGTGATGATCACTTTATTTAAGAAGGAAACATGAAAAACAAGGTGGATCTTAGAGTGACTAGGAAACTCTAACTGGTAGGCCACAGACCCCAATCTCTTGAGAATACATTAAGGAACATAGAATTTGAGGGCAATTTTCTGACAGTGTTGGGATTTGAGTGAAGTTTGATTATAAGGTTGCATATGAAGAAACACATGGTCCCCTTCAGCAAATTCACATTCATAACGACCTTGGTCTACTTGTTGTTTCATGTGATTCTGAGCCATCACCAAATTTTCTTTGAGAGTACGGAGGATGGTCGTGTGGAATATAAGAGTTTGATACACCTACTGAAACTTGGAGACACTGGGAATGTATGATAAAAATAAAGGTGGAAGTTTTCCATAGACCTTTTCAAATGGAGTCATCTGAGTGGTTGTTCGGTAAGAAGTGTTGTACTGCCATTCAGCGAGGGGTAACCACTGAACCCACTAAACCCACTGATTTTTTCAGTCAGATACAAAACACCTCAAATAGGTTTCCAAACAATTGCTGACTTATTTAGTTTGGCCATCAGTCTGAGGATGATATGTTGTGAGATGTAATTGGGTTCCCTGGAGTTGTAACAATTCCTGCCAGAAAGTGATGGTGAAAGTGGGATCATGGTCATAAACAATAGAATGAGGCATTCTTGTTACAACAATTTTTGTCTCACTTAACGCAGCCTGCTCGGATGGATTTCCATTTCCCTCTTAAGACTTGAAGTCCCCTTTTTGTTCACTCCAGAGACAAAAATGCACTTTTTTATACATATACGCACCCCATCAGTTATACAACAATTGTATATGCAAGTTTCTCCACTACAAGCTGCATACATCAGGTTTGGTGCTCAAAAATTAAAAAATATGTTGGGTTTCCATGCCATGTCATGATATCCATGATCCTTGACCTTCCATATATTGAAAATTCTTCGAATCGCCTCTTCAATTCCATTTGGAGGATATAAATTAAGCCATATCCAAGCCTTGAATATACTGGACAATTCAACTTTGAGAGAAAAGACACTCTGGAGAAATTTCACTTCATATTGAGTTTGCATCCCTTTGTCCTTGAAAGTCTGAACTTCTTATGTTTAGCCCCCAATATATTCCTTCTTTGTGATGGAGAATCTCATTGGCTCCTACATATGAGCTTGAATTTGCAGATGATTGAAGTCATGGAGGCCTAGTTGAAGGGACTTAGTTTCTCGATTCCGATATGTGTCGTTACAGAAGTTTGTCACCTATGTATTTCTGCTGATTATTTTAATATAAATACTCTTTTCTCGTCCAATTGATATCTTGCAAATATTTGAATTACTATTCCATGGGCGTATTTTTCATGTATGTTAATGGATTATGCTAATTTATATGATGACATCATATATTATCAAAATATGCTTGCATATCTTGGTTGTTGAGGACAAGTTGCAGGTATAAAGCTTTGGGTCACGTACTCAATGGTGGTCATATTCGAATGTCCAGACGAGGTAGGATTTGAGCCTTGTCTTGTTATCATTTCATTTATATAGCATACTTGAAATTATAGTTGATTTTAGGGTTTTTTTTCGTCTGTTGTGGTTTACCCCTAGCCATAGATAAATTTTCCTCGTAATAGAATTAGCAACTCCACTAGGGATATCTCTTTTTTGGGGGCTTTGAGTGTTTTTCTCCTTGATTTTCTCTTTGTTTTCCTGAGTTTCCATGTCTTGATAGCCTGCATTTTTCCTTGCATCTGAGTTTCTTGGCTTAATCCTTGCCCTGGCAGTTTTTTCCTTGGTATACACGGTTTTTCCCTTGATAGACGAGTACATACACGAGTTGTTTGCCTTTAGGGAGTGTATATACATTCTTGTTGCTCAAATAGTCACATACATAATCTCTTAAGTCTTGATGGTTGAGTTTGGTGTTTGTTGGGTGAGTTTTGTTGGTTTATGAGTCTTCTTGGGTCCCTATTCTGACTGTTAAGTGCCTACAGAGTGATAGGAAACCTTTTTAGTGTTGAATTTTTAGGAAAACTTCTTTATTGTCATATTTTTCATTAGTTGTCCTTGCATATTGGTCTGATTAGTCACTTATTGGTATCCTTCTTGGATTGTCACTTTTTTCTTGTAGTAGGGACTGCCTGTGAGGTTGTTATTCAGTCCTTGCATTTTCTTTTCATTATATCAAAAATACAAAATTATTTTCTTACTTGCATTGTACTTATGGCATTTTCACTTTTGATTACTTTGCATTGATTTTGACACATTTGGAAAGATTGCACTTCATTGAAATTGTAGAGATTGCATTGGAAAAATTGCATTTAGAAGCATACCATCTCTTTGAAATTCAAGATTAGTACTTAGCAGTGTTTTATATTTGCTTCTTTTATATGGTGAGTCATAATACCATCAGTTTCACAACCGCACCTCTTGAGTAAGCAAAATCCATTAAAATTAACACTGATTAATTAAAATTGATTAGAAACAATTTTATTTTTCAGGGTACACAAACAAGTATAGGACCTAGAGCCTTGGAATAGGATTTTGTGAGTAAACTTCTCCAAGGCTATTAAACTCAACGTATGTGTCTGACCAGGGAGTGGTGAAACCGTTTGTGTAATCGGTGACATTAGGAGGCTCTTCTCACACCAGAGTTAAGCATGAGGTCACGTGAAGTTGGTTGCAGAGATATCCCTCTAATACCTTCCTAGCGTTAGATATATTTCTGGGGTTCTATTCGTATCTGGGGCTCTTGCTAGTACCTATACCTTCGTGAGAGGCAATTCTTTCAATATTTTGGGCTTTGCTACCCTTCCCATATGGTGGACTGGACTTGCGACCGCTCTCCTACACATTGGTTACATCATGGTGACTCTAGTTTCTTTACATAGGTACCCACATAGGTTACTTGTAGGGGTTATTCTGTAGGTACCTTGAGTTAGATAAGGGTCATACAACACACAAAATTTATGGAGGATTACCTCTCCGGGGGGATCTGACTGATTGGGATGTCAAGTCCACAAGGGCCTTTATAACTGATTATGATACCTCCACTCTATTGAAGGGCGTCTTAGGCCCCTCTTGGGCATGGCATACCTACTTTAGTTCAGGAGGCCCCTTTTCAACCATCATATCCTATTTTTGTGCATTGGCCTTTTTGATTTATTTTGGTGTTCTCTCTGATTATTAGTTGGCCTTAGGATTTTGTTTTATATCTCAAGTTTTGAGTCATCGTGGAGAAACACTATCCTCCTCATTGGTCTCTTCGTCTGTTGAAGTTACCGCAATGTCTTGATCCTTTACCAAAGTTTCTTTATAAAAGGCATAGAGTTAATAAACATGGTACATATATCTCCACCTCCTTGACTTGTGATCATCCAACTATGAGTACTAGGTCAGATATGCATGTCTCGAGAAGTCCTTTAAATCCCTTCTCTTGTATGATTAGTTGGATCCCCTTGACTCTCTCATCCTCAACAGTGTGGGTTTCGGAGGCTCCATCATCTAGTGCTACCCAACCTGTGAGATCTAATCGACCCACGTGAATGAACCCTTTTAGATCTCTTTTAGATATGTCAAACCATGATTCTCAGTCAATACCTTTGGCCTCTAATCCCTTTTCTTTTGGTATGCCCGACATGACATCATAAATCTCATCCTTCATTTCAATGGCTAATGTGAATCCTAGTTTTGGGTCTGGGGGCACGACGCCTCCTTATGTTCCTTTCTCATTTGGTGGAGGTTGTATTCCCCAAGCGAATCCTAGAGTTGGAGGTTGGAATACTCCTTCCCCAAGGCCTAATCCTAGCTTCAGTCCTCCAGGATGGAGTGCTCAAATGGGTGGAAAATTTACTTCCTATATTTTGTCCTTCATTCCCTATTCCTCCACACTGATTCTGATGAACGCGTTTATTATGGGGAACCTTTCCCTTTCCTCTAGTGTTCCATCTATAGGGAGTCAGTTTCACAATATGGGAAACCCCCAGCACGAAGTTCCTTCGTCTGGGGGAAATATATATAATCCTTATCATGCTGCTTTTGTGGGTATGGTGCCCTTACAACCTTTCATGAATCAGTTTGGAGGAGGATACCATCCTACTAGATAGGGTCATGGTATATACCATAAACCTGGATGGAATGCAATCCCTCAACCCCAATATTTCCCAGGAGCATGGGCTTAGACGCTGCAACACTGAATCCTTTTTCCATCCATGATAAATATAATATATTTTTCGAAATTAATGAATGAACATGTGCGTCAGGATCCATCTTGGCCCTGCATCCCCACCAAGCTTCCTTCAGAAATTCCAAAATTTGAGGGAAAGACCAGTAAGGACCCCGGTGATCACATGACTACTTTAATATATGGTGCTCATCTAACTCTCTAAATGACGATTCTATTCGTTTTAGGCTATTTCAATGCACCCTCACAGGGCTCACTGTGAAATGGTACATTGAGATACAAGGGGGAACATATGGAACTTTCAATTAGATGGTATTGGGTTTTCTCAATCATTTCTAATTACTGATTCATTACGATGTCAGCATAGAACGTTTTTGAACCTTTCACCAAGATAAAGCCACAAATATCTATGATCACATCTGGGAGTGGCACAAATGGAATAGGTTGATTAAAGCTTACATTCCTCCAGAGTTTCTGTTGGAATGGTTCCTTAAGTATTTATTGTCTTATATTTCGAAGGATGTCTCTACATACAGAGAAAAATCTAAGGAAGAAGCCATCTTCAAATCCTAGCTATTGGACCTAATATATGCTCAATCTGGGATGCTTTATGAAATTCTCCCCGATGCACCATGTTCAAACTATGATCCTATACAAAATCCTGGGATTCAAGAAGATGGTATCACAGGCTCTGCAAATGCTAAGAATGCAGAATTGGTGATGAATTGGTTGGAATATTTTCCTCTAAGCCAACATGTATAAGGACAATATTCAAATTCATCCTCCACAATCACACATTTGGCGGATGTGCATTATGTACAGTCGTCATCTAATCCGAATGGTAACCAACAACCACGAGGGACTAATAAGAAAGCATGAGGTAATAATCATAAGGGTGGGAAAAATAATAATAGAGCTAAGGACGACACTAATAATGATAAATCAAATAATAATGTTGGTGAGGGAAAGAAAGAGAAGAAAAAGGTGAATTTTCCCTGTAAACGTTTTAAAGATGATCACCTTACCCACTTGTGTCCCAAATCCTCGAGACTCTTATCACAACCGCTCGTTGTGTTGACAAACCCATTTCCACATAATAAGAATATGGACTCAGGAACCTCCAACGCCGGAAATATGTTGAGTAGGATTCAAAACCCCTCAACACATGAAGGTGGCCATATATGGATCAATATGGTCAAGTCTTAGATTGATGTAGCCACTTAATCTCGTGATTATGGCTCTTCAAAGAATGTTATAGGTCTAGAGTCTCCTCCTCCTCTGGAAACACCCTTGTAGATTGATAAGTTGGAACCTCCACCTCGTATTCCAAAAGGAATACTAAAGCAATCTTCCCACAATAATAATACCAGAGATGCCCAGAAATTTTTGATTGACAAATATTTGGGCCAAACCCCATGTGTGATGTCGGCTTTGGAGGTGCTCCAGATGTGTCCTTCACAAAGGAACGCCCTGTTATCTATGTTAGGAGGTATAAACCCATGTGGCTCAAAGTTTATCAGGTTTGATGTCATGGATGTTAATCCTTTCTTACCTTACCACATGGCCTTTCAAATCCATGTGGAGTACATGAAAATTACCATCAAACGTATTGTAATTGATGATGGTGTTGCAACTTGCATGATGTCCCTAAACTATTGGAAAGCCATTGGCTCTCCGACCCTATCTCAATCTATGACTATGTTGACCGCATTTGATGGACGTTCATTTCGACCCCACAAGATCCTTCCCACCTTTTTGGTCCAGTTAGGTGGGAAGACTATGGAAGTCGACGTCGAGGTGGTTTATGCGCCTCTCACTACAATTTAATACTAGGATGTAATTGGACTTATGACATGAAAATCATCATGACAATCATCATGTCATATGTTTTCCACAATTTATGTTTTCCTCACGAAGGGAAGATAGTGAAAATTTATTAGCTGTCCTTTGTGAACACTATTCCTAATGCATCAGTTGGACCTTCGGTCCCTGTGATTGATAATTGTCAGTAGGAAAATGAGGATGTTGGTGTTAGGATGTATTCCTCCTTGATGGGTAGTTTTGATTTCATGGAACTAGTTCACCATATTCATGCCATTTCTAGTGATTCTTCGACGTCGATGAGGTTTGTTCCTTTATGTACTTCGTATTTAAACGACCCTTGGACCCTACCTTCCCCGACTATGTCGTACGAAGGTCAATCAAACATTGGAATGGAAATTCCATTGTCAGCATAAAAAGTTATGTATAATGTTATTCTAGACGCTATTGTTGACCTTGATCCTTCCTCCTCGTGGAAGGACGAGGTGGATCTTATTTTAGAGCCCATATGGACCACTCAATAATATTTTTCACATGATTTCTTCGACAATACTTTACCTTAAGATGAATTTGTCTTAGAGGCCATGTCTGGTTCAGATAGGCCTTGGGACGATATGCATCATCGATCCTATTTTCTTTGAGAGCTTGTTAAGATCAAACATGATGAATTTAGATATACCTTGAGTGAGATGGTTGGTCATGCCATGGTTCCATTAGATACGCATTATATTTATGCCAAAGGAAACATGGAGAATATTTCTCCTACTGTCGTGATTGAAATCTCTCGAACCCCTAGAAAAATAAAGAAAGTATATATCGGTACAGATTTTTCTCCTAAAGAAATTAAGATCTACACCGATCTCTTCAAAGAATTATGAGATGTATTCACTTGGTCATATGAAGAGATGCTAGGGATCAACCCCAACATCTTTGAGCATGAGATTAAAACCTATTCGGATGATAAACCTTTTCAAAAACGTCTTAGAGTTGTTAATCCTAGGAAGGCCCCCACTATTAAGGAAGAATTAGATTATAATCTACGTAATGTTGGTTTCATCTACCTGGCTCCCTTGACTAAATGGGTGTCCAATATTGTTCTCATAGATAAGAACCAAGGAACCATCCATGTGTGTATGGATTTTAGAGACCTGAACAAGGCATGTCCTAAAGATAACTTCCCTACTTGTTTCATTGAGTAGATTCTTGACGATTGTGCAGGAAGAAAGTCTTTTCCTTTATGGAAATATTTTCAGGGTATAATCAAATTTAGATCAAACCTGAGGATCAATACAAGATGACATTTATTTTTACTTGGGGTACCTTTTCATACCGAAAAATGTCTTTCGGTCTTAAAAACGTTGGAGCGACCTTTCAATGTGCCATGACCTTTTCATTTCACAATCTTAAGCATATTTTCGAATATTATTTAGATGATCATGCTACTCACTCTCACAAGAGAATAGATCACTCCACTCACCTTATAATAGTATTTGGAATATGTCATTATTATCTTGAGCATTGGATCATGGTATATCCTATGAAGGTTGAGGAAATTCGATTGCCTCCCCCACACAACATTCGACAAATTCATGGTTTACAGGGGAAGGGTAACTTCCTGCATTGTTTCATAGTAAACTATGCCAATTTAACTAAAGGTTTCATGCATATTTTGATGGAGACTTTGTTTATATGGGATGAGCGAGCCCAAGAATCCTTTGATTCTCTTAAGAAAGTTTTGGTATCGACACCTCTGGTGAAGCCTCCGGACTACAATAGAGAATATTTTCTTTATATCGTTGCGTCCGAAGGGACAATTGGTAGAGTACTAGTTCAAGAGGATGATGAGCTTCATGAGCACATTTTCTACTATCTCAGTTGAAACCTAGTTGGTCCTGAACTTAAATACTCTCATGTAGAGAATCTGGCCTTGGTCGTCATGCATGCAGTTCATAGATTACGACATTATATATTACGTTGCAAAAATATCGTGGTTGAACTTCCATTTCAATATGTCCTTACCAATCATATCCTAGGGGGGAAATATAGTAAGTGGATTATTATTTTGCAAGAATTTGATCTCGATTTTTCTTCTATGAAATATAAGAAATCATTATTTTTTTCCGAATTGATGTCAAACTTCCCTCAACTAGATGAGGACATTTTTTCATGAAAATTCATTCGTGGATGAACATATTTTCCTTATATCGTCTTCGGACCCCTGTTATAAAGACATTTTTATCTATCTTCAAACCTTGAAGCTACCCCAACATCTTTCGAGAGACGATCAACAACGTATATGTCATCAGGATAAGAACTATATTATTATCTGTGACACTTTTTATCATTGAGGAGTGGATAATATATCATGTCATTTCTTGAATCACGAGGAATTTGAAGTTGTTCTCAATGACTATCATAGTGGGGCATGTGGTGGTCATTTATTTGGGCTTGCGACAACCCAAAAAATATTGCGAGTCGATTATTTTTGGTCATCAATTTTTAAATATTGCATTGAAGTGGTCAAGAAGTGTCACCCTTTCCATATGTTCGCTTGGAAAATGCCCTCGCACCCAACCCATCTTCACACAATCATAATCGTCGGTCCCTTCACCAAGTGGGGGTGGATTTTATGGACTACAACCTGACCTCGACTAGGGGGGACCAACATATTATCATGGTCATGGATTATTTTACTAAATGGGCAAAGGCCATGCCTGTTATTAAATCTGATGGTAAGAATGCATCATTCTTTATGTTCAACCAAATTATAGCCTGGTTTAGAATCCCAAAAGATATTTTCATTGATCATGGAAGTCACTTTCAAAATGAAATGATGAAAGAGTTAGAATCAAATTTGGGGTTTAAGCACGGTCATTCTTCCCCTTACTATCCCCATGAAAATGAACAAGTAGAGGTGGTGAATAAATATCTCAAGACCATTTTGTGAAAAAATATCAGCCAAAGTGAATATCACTAGAATATGATGATTTACCATGCACTTTGGGCATACTAAACCATGGTAAATACTTCCACTCATTTCTCTCCTTTTCAGTTAGTACATGGCATGGAGTCGATTCTTCCGATTGAATGCAAAATCCCTTCCATTAAGTTGAAAATTGAGCTCCTACCTAACACATCCAATATTGAAGAATTCCTCATGCACCTGGAGCACCTCGATGAGCAGCATAGAGATGTCTCTATGGCTATCGAAGTGAATAAATTATGTTTTAAGGTTCAATATGATAAGTCTATCTATCCCTGGAAGTACGCTAAGGGTGAATTCGTTATCCTTTATGACCTAACCAAAGAACCACTAGGGGTAGGTAATTTCAACCCCATGTGGCACGATCCTTATATCGTGCAACATGTCTTAGATAAAGGAGCCTACGAATTAGAATATTATGGGGGGAATATGTTGGATGAGCCCAGAAATGGGCTCTAGCTTAAAAGTTATTACACTTGAGCCCTCAAACTTGAGTGTGAACTTTTTTTACTAGTGCATCTTAGTGTATATAATTATTTATCGTTTCCTTTACGTCATCGGATTACTTATCCTATTTTCCCTTCATTGGAATATGTCAACATAATATTTGTTTACCTAGGATTCACTGAAGGTGCCAGTCATCGTACCCGGAACATGGTTTCCACCATTTGGGTCATTTACTCACCTGAGAGTCAATTGGTGTCTTCACAGGGAATTTGTCTGGATCAATCAAAAAATAATGTGGCTAAGTATAGCATTGTTATAGAGCTATTACATGACTCCATTTCACATGGTGTCCAATTTCTAGAAGTTCGCCTGGACTCCGAGTTAGTTGTATGTTAGTTGAACGACAGTAACTGTGTGAGAGATCCTACTCTACTCTGATGATTCCTATGGGTACGAATTTTGGAATGATACTTTGATTTTCTTACTTATAATCACATCCCTAGAAGTTCTAGTCATGTATCTTATGCATATCGTACTTATATTTTAGATTGGAATTTGTCACATAATTAAGTAAAGAAAACACATTCATACATTTACACATTGTAACATATATAAGTAAAGCCAAAGACCAAAATTTTTATATTTCATCCTTTCAAGTCCAAAAAATATGGTGTCATAGTATAAAATGGGGCTTAGACCCTCAAAATACATATATTGTCGGTACATAACATGACCATGGAATCTATGCCTGTGGTGCCGAATGTGTATCATAATATCCCACTACAGCATTTGTAAGACACTGAAAGAGTCGCACCCACGCATGGGGTAAACCCACCACCTATCGATGCATCGCCTTTGTCAAATCCTCCACTTGAACCATAGTAATCATGTGCATCAATAGAGACAAGTTCCCCTGTACATTCTGTAGAACTCTCTCAGTGTCCCCACCTACTAGCTCATCTCCTTGGCCCCACTATCGTTGTCATGGGAATCCCGCTGGCCATCACGGGCCTACGTCTGCGTAACAAAGAAATTGTTAATACTTGATACCATACAAAAATATTTGCGTTTTTTATTTTTCCTTTATCAAAATTGAAAAACACAAAAAATGAAATATATAAAAATCATTTCTTACCAATATAACCATAGGCAGAACCTGGTGGCAATGGAATGTCAGGATCCCCTCTGTAGTTGATCCCTCCGTAAGGATAGTCATCAATGTCTATGACCTGTCGGCGCCAACAGAAAAATAACTTATCACTGTAGGGGGTTGGAACCCTACCACCTCCTATCCACCTCATCATGCTAGTCCACCGTGACATGGATAGATCACGTAGTCCATGTGGAGTAATCTCTACTCTAGGTCTCAAACCTAGAACCCTCTCAAAGAAAAAACTACAAAGTATGGATACAAATCTGAAATTTCTCATTCGCCCTTGTTTTCAATCTGTCAACTGGCTCTTCATGTTTTCTAGCAGTGAGGTACACCAGTCATAAACATTGGATATTAAACACTCCACCGCATAGAACATGAGTGGCCTTGATTCCTGGTGTAATGAGGTTGAACCCAAAATTCGTGTAAGTACAAGCACAGTGATCTTTATACTCATGTTCTCAATCACCCTGATAGGGAGTTGGATCCCTACTTTATATGTTCCTGCAACACAGTGGGTGGCAATGTACTCCTCCATAGTCATACCACCTCCAGCCCCTCGGGCCTTGAGATTCACTACCTCGCCCCGATGAGACAATCGTATGATAAAGTATACATCGTCCACTTCTATCCTCAATGGTTTCCCATTGAGATTGAAGGACACTGTCTTTGGATCCCAATAGTTTACTAGTAACTAGAGTAAACTCACCTCAGCCCTCATTCCTTTGAGAGACCAAAATTTATAAAGGCCATATCATTTCAAATCTTGTTGGGCCCTTGCATCTCTTCCCACTGCTACATATATCTACTCATGCTCCCTTTCCTTCCATTCAATAACCATCTTGCAAAGGAAAGACCATTTTTTGAGTTAAAACCCTTCAAAAAACTATTCACTAACTTGTACGTGGGCTAACCTTATGAAAATTGCACATAGGTATTCATATACATGTGCAGGATTTTCTTTTCCCATGTATATGGGGTCGTATACGTGACCCAATGATCTATCACCCACGTGCACCCTAGTTTCCATGTAATGACCTCTAATACTAAAAAAATGGGGACAAAACTGGATTTTAAACCATTGAAATTGAAGAGGATGGGATGAGAACTTACTTGGTCTAGATGGTTGCTGATTCTATTGATGTTATCTCTCACAATCATCACTTGAAGATCGTGGGAAAAATATCCTAGAATGCACTATGCAGGTGAAAAAACTCAAATGGTATGGTAAAATGTTTTATTTTTATTATTAGTAGAAATTTTTTACCCACTTTCTATAGTTCTTTTCTATTTTTGGCCTTATAGACTAATTGCAAAGTGGAAAGACTTTTCTTTTAGTGGTTTTTTCCAGGATGTTTATAGATTTCCAACATTCCAATGCCCGTTCATGCCTTCAGCAGGTATATTCTTTCACTGGCATAAAGTATTGGTTTTCACTCCACTTTGCATTATTTCATCACCCTATGACCGTAATCCATACACCCTAGGTACAAACCCATTTCCTATAGACACATAACCTTCTCACTACTACTAGAAGTGTCGTTATTAAGTGGTAGAGACTTACCAAACATGGGTGCCCTAGTTAGAACCTTTGTGTCATTTGGTACCCATGCATAAGTTATTCCATAGGACCGAGAATTCCTTATAGTCCCAATATGAATTTGCGTTTGAACCCCATTTTATTAATCACAATCATTCTAACCATTACCTATGGGACTCCCCCCAAGTCTTGTTTAAGCTCTTTTCTGACTCCTGAAAAAATGAAAAGATTGTCGAGTGAACTTGTATATTTCATAGTCATTAAAATGGTTTTGAAAGGACGTCTATTTGGTATAAGTTTAACCCTTTTCTGGATCAAGTAGACTAATTACGAAAAAGGAATACTCTAGTCACCATTGGCTAGAAGAGTTCTCCTGGGTATTGTTTTATACTTTTTTCAGACCTAGGGGACTAAATCTACAAAAAAGGACATTTTTGAGTTAAGTTGTAATAGCATTCCATCATCCTTCTTGCATTGTTGAGCCTATTGTCGGTTCCCGATTTCTCATTATAATCCTCTTGCCTCCACAATTTGCATCACCATCCAAGAAGTGCCTCCTAATATTGTTTGCATCTTGACACCCTGATGGGTGTTCTATATGCACTAATTCTCTCAATTAAATTGTCAACCCGGGGTAAGTAAACTTAGATTTGTAGTACTATATGTGCCAAGGAATAAAAGATAGAGGAAGTATAGTCTAACTAAGGAGATGGTCTATCTAATGGCTAATCTACTTAAGAAAATATTATCAATGACAAAACCCTATCAAGAAACTTAAACTATCTACCCTAAGTAACTTTTAAACAATGGATCGATGGATTGTCCTAAGGAAGCAAATGAAAACCCTAAAATGAACAAGTTAACTTAATCAATATAATGAGTAAAAGCAAGCTATATATTTAATCTATTCAACTTAATGAACAATATCAACAACAAACTAATCTAATCAATCTATTCAAATTAATGAGCAACAACAAGTAAACAAATAAACACGCAAACAACTAACCTATTCAAACTAACCTATGGAAACTTATTCAACAAGTAAACTAATAAGCAATCAAATAACTAACCTATGGAAACTTCTTCAGCAAGTAAACTAATCAAAACTAGTCAACAGGTAACTAATCCAACTATTAAGCAAGTGAGCTCTATTCTTAAGATAAAATCTATAATTACTTCTAATCTACAAAAGAAAATCTTAACCTATTGAATTAAAAGCATCATGACAATATTCAAAGATTAATCAACAATTACTCTTAATCTACAATAACAAGAAATCTCAAATATAATGATGATGATTATGTCTTTTGTGTCTTATGACATCATGATGGCATCTAACGATTAATGATAACTCAAGAGGAATAAGTTCAACATTAACTTCTATAGCAAAATGAAAGGTATGTATCAAGCAATATAACGAGAGCTTAGCCATCATAGAAGAGATTCATCTATCCTGAAAATCCATGTGATCTTTCAATTTATGCATTAATCATGAACAATAAGAAAAAATTATTCTATTTAATTCAAATGCAATCTTATGCTAAGGTAAGCAAATTCACACAATTAAAAACTTATAACTAAAAACTAAACTCAAAATCAAACTTCTATTTAGAATTGCAAGTTAAATCTAGAATGGAAATTTCACAAAAAAAAACTAAACTAATCCTTGTATTAACAATTCCAATTGCAAATTGAAATACTCATAAAAAAATGATTCAAATCCTACTTCTATCTCAACATACGACGAGAAAATTGATAAGAAAACTAAATATCAAACTAGATAATCAAACTCAATAGAAAACTAGATAAGAAAATTAAGAATCAAAATCAAAACTAGTAACTATTCATCCCTCGAAGCCTTGCCAAATAAAATCTATATTCTGCATTAACTCAATACTTTGTTTTACTCAATACTATGTTTTAACTCTTAACTATTTCAAACTGCAGAAATTCAAACTAGCATTTTAATCACACAACAAAGTTAGTAGCTAAGCTTGAAAGCTATTTACTCATTTAAAAAAAAAGACACAGCATATTAACACTATACTTTACAAGCAACCTGCAAAAAGGAAATTGAAGCAATTAAGATATGAATAGAAAATACACAGCATGTAAAATGATAAAAAATCATATACATGAAAATGAAAGAAATGACAATTGCATAAGCTAACTATCTAACTTTTCACCCATACCACTGGTGGGCCCCCCATCAAGTCGTGGTTACTTCTCAACAGCGAATCACGAAATGAATCAACACGCTTCTGGCATTTAAATTAAAAACACAGTTTTGCACAAGTTTATGGAAATGTCTCGAATTACACACCAAAACAATTCTAGCTTCGCAATTCTTAACAACTCCTAACTATTTGTCTGGCCACTATTGAGGTATTTATAACAGTTACAATTCGAGAGGTCGACCATTGGAAGGGTCGACCTCCTCTAAAAACATCAAATTACATTAAATGTGTTCTAACTGTCTGTGGCTTCTAGAAACCAAACGGGCCACTCAACGCTCCGCAGAACAACTCAAATCGAGATGTCAAGAGATCAATAGCTGGGGGGCACGAGCATGAGAAAAACCCATGTCGTCGATTCGCCCAACACAGATCGTCGATATAACAACCGTCAAATTGCCCATGGTTTTAGTGTTGGATGGAGTGTCAGATGCAGTGCCAGATGAAGTACCAGATGAAGTGTTGGATGGAGTATTGGACGGGCTACTGGATGAAAAAACGCCATGCGATTTTTCCCTGTGACACATAGATCGTGCATTAGCTTCTTGAAATCATTAAATCAAACCGAATTAATCTTAAAACCATCACAAAACATCAATTATATGTACCTGGCATAAGCTATGATGAATTGCTATAAAAATCCTTCAAAACTTCTTTAAAATAGTTAAATGCACATATAATACTAGTCAAAAAGGTTTTAACAAGCATCATTAATTAACCATATCACGAGCCCAACATTACCCCCACACCTAAGATTTTCTAGGTCCCACTGCAAACAAAAATGAATTGCCCCATATGAGTAGACTTGCTAAGAAATATTAGCTTTAGAATCTTCTCCCTCTTTCCTTGAAGATTTTGTCTTGTTCCTCTTATAATGTTTCAATTGTGCTCTGAGGTTGCGATTGGTATTGGTCATTTGATCAACCAATCACTGGAGGGAATTCACCTTTGCTTGAAGTCTTGCATTATCATGGTGAATATGTTCATCCAAAGTCTTATTCTCTTCCAATTGTTGCAGCAGATGATTATTTTCATGTTGTATATTTTCAATGGTTGGAGCAAGATCAGATATCTCATAAGAGGGATTGGATCCCTTGAAAGATGTGGAAAGTCTATCAGTTTTGGGATCTGGGGTAGGCATCTGTGAGGTAGGAGTAATAGGGGGTTTATGAGGAGAAGTAGGTTCAGATTTTGTCTTTCTATGAGGCTCCAATTATTCTGCAGACACTTCCCTAAGTATTTTGTGGGGGATTTCGAGATCAGAGGATACTTGGATAAGGTCTGAAGTGGTTGGTGGTTTTTCATAAGTTTTTCCTCTTGTAATTTGGGCACTTTTGCGAAAATATCCTCTATTGAATCGATTAGCTCCTCTCCTATTTTTGGGGACTGCGGGGAATTCTTGTTGAATTACCTCTTGTAGATTTTTGGGTGCAGGATCAATAGACGTTGAAGGCATTGGGGAGTTATCAATAGGCTTCTTGGTCTTCTTTCCCAATGAGGTTGCAGGGGTATTAACAAGTTTCTTGGATTTTTTGGTCCAGTAAAGGGATAGCTTGAGCAGGAGGGTTTGGATTCTTTGAAGAATGGGGTTTGGATGGAGTAACAACCCCTGGATCAAGTGTCTTATTGCTAGTCTTGATTGTAAGAAGAGGGTTTGAAAATTGGTAAATCAACTCATCCCACATTTTCCCCTATTTTTCCAACTCATCTAAGACAAGTAGTTTTATGAGGGCATGATGGAATAGGCTATTGTGGAGATTGGTTACATTCTTCCGTACTTGGGAAGACATCTTCTCGAGACATTTTAAGAAGTAAAAAGTGAAATTCAATGGCTTATTGAATTGAAAGTGAGCTAATAATTGAAAGTGGTAGGATTTAAAAACAAAATATCTACCTTCACAAGTTATCATTTTGGTGATGATTATCAGAGGGTTGATTAGCTCCTCTTTAATCCACTCCTTGGAGTATCCCTTCGCTCTAGAGATATTCTGAAATTCGGGTTTGAATACCCTATTATAGCTCACTTGTGGCAACTGGTGGTGTTTAAACCAGCGGTCTCCAACTCTTGGAAGCTTTGTAGCTGAGGCGCTTGATTCCTCAAAGACCACAAAGGTGAGAAACCCCACGTGCGCCATCCTCCCATCAAATCTGAGGGAGAATTGCATAGAAACGCTGTCGTCATGGCCCTGCAAATGAGACAAGAACGACCCCCACCCTTCGCGAAGGAAAACTTCTCTGCATTGTGTAAACTCAGGGATGGAAAAGAGGTTGGAATAGGAGGATGGCTCATACTATTTGGGCATGGTGACAGTGTGGAGAAATGGACAAATGGCAAAATTCGACAGAGGACGGGCACAATTAGGTCGAGGATGAGAGTGATTAAGTAGAGGGTGATTGCAATTGAGCATAGGGTGAATGCACTGCATAAATGGGATAACAATTTGAGTGATCCCTCCATTTTTGAATGCACCCAAGGTGGAAATGGTTTCATGCATTGATGAATTCACACACACGAGTTTCCATGTGTGAGCATGAGTGCACCGATTTTGAATTTGAAGGGAATATTTTGGGAGGCAGTCGTAATGATTAAAGAGTTAGATCAACGTCCAAGTCTTTGAATTGGACATTTGATCAAAAAAATTATTAGGAATTGTATCATTTAATCTCAATTGCCATTAACTAACTCAAATAAATGGAAATTATTCCTGGTTACCGGAATTCGTGGACATTTATTGTGTGTATACATCTCGTTCGATCCTTCATATGGCATGTCATCTGGCACCTCATATGGTATTTTAAATGGCACCTCATATGGCACTCCATATGGTACCCCTGTGTGAAATGAAATTTTATTCCTGCTGTAATGGATGTTTTATCCACAACCTTCAGTCTTAAAATGATTTTGACAATCACAGTAAATATGAGCATAGACAGGATAAGAGTGTTCTTGTTTTTCCATCGTTCTCACACTATCTGTTCCTCTATATTTCATAAGGCATGTAATCTCAACTCTGTAATGAACAGTCTATAATGAAAATAAACCAGTTAAGTGGCATGTTAAGGAAATGTACAATAGTTTATAACACACAGGGAATATTTAGCATTTAAAAAAAAAATGACTAATGATGTAATAACCTGTATCATGAAAACAATACATAATTTTTTTTTACAAAGATTTCTACTTCTTCTAGGAAGTGTTATAATTTGTCAACTCATGAAACCCCTCCCCCACACCTAAGCATTGTGACACCTCATAATAAAAAATATAGGAAACCAATCAATTCTCCCAATAGTCGAAGATTTACATATTGTTAAGTGTAGAGATAAATTTCACATATCGGTCTGACGAGACGGTTAGAATATGGCCCCACCTATAGGATAGAACATCCTATATATATTTAAGAAGAGGTAGGCGAGAGAGTTTCGAGATAGTCTCAAAGTTAGTTCCCAATGGAAAATTTATGGAGTTCATTAACATTATCTTAACCATACATACTTCATGTCAGATTTGTCTATAATTAATGTCGTACATTAGGAAAAGTTTAAATTTCTTATTATTTTTTGTCATGTCATCATCCTCTCTAGGTAGAATGCCCCACTACTAGTAAACCTGTTCAGTACTCTGATGGGTTTACCTAGTCATACCATAGGCCGGTACTCGCTTCCAGTAGACCTGTTCAGTATCCTGGAGGGTTAGCCTCTTACACCCTCAAAGACTAGTCCTCCATCTTTTAAGATTTTAGTATAAGATTGATTTGTGCAAGAAGATGGGGGAAACAACTCTGAAAACAAATTTTTCTTTATTTTTTTTTCAATTGGGATGGTATTTATGTTATAGGATGACTTTTTGTTATATATTCCTTAGCAATTGTCTTGATGTAAGGGGTACTTAAGCGGACGTAGCCTATATAAAGATATTATATAGTCAAGCATTTTTAGTGTGTAGTGGATGGTACCATTGGGAAATAACATAAAGGTATCTTTAGGCTCAACTCACTTTCTTCATTGTTTTTTTTATGTTTCCATGGCTAACCGCTAATCAGACCTCCTTCTTACTCTTTAATAAAGATACTTTACTCAATTACTCATGGTTCTTGGGGAAACTGTACGAGTGAACTCTAAGCTTGATGGTTACGGTATCACTTCCTTATATAGTGGTGAAGGTTCAAGAGCAGCTTCTAAAAAAAGAAAATGAAAAACTTTGCAAAAATATGGCTAATTACAGCAAGTCATTATTCAATTGATGCTTGACAGACAACAAGGTTCAATTATAGTAATATTTTGAAGAAAATCCTTCCTTTAAATATCCTTGAAACTATTTATTCCTAGTGAAATAAATATCTACAGAAATCTCTAGAATTGTCTATCAACAAAATTCAAAATTATTTACATATGTACAGTTGAAAATTCAGAAAAAATTCAAGAACAAGGGGGGACTTCCCCATCTACTAAGGCCAATGCCTTGTTAGTTGACATGACTTGTAAAAACTCTTCTTTGGAAATCGGTCTGTGATAAATTTTGAGTTGGTGTCCATTTACTACAAAGGAGACTTGTCCAACGTCAATTGTTTTGATTTTCACAGCTCCATTGTCATATACAGTGACTACCTCGTAAGGACCCAACCACTGAGTGGTGAGTTTTCCTTTGAAGGTTTTAAATTAGGAATCAAACAACAAAGCCCAATCACCAAGTTGGAAGTGTTTCTTCTTAATAAACTTGTCATGCCACTTGCTCCTCTAGTTTTGGACTAATATTGTTCATTGGATAGCATCTTGCATGATCTCATCCAACTCATTTAATTGTAGGGATCATTGTTTCTGAGCCTCATCTAAGTTTAATCCCAATTCCACGGCAATACGGAAGGTCCTCACTTGGAATTCTATTGGTAGAAGTACTTGTTTCCTGTACACTAGCTGATAAGGGGTATGCCCAATGGTGTTTCTCCAGGTGGTCTGATATGCCCACAAAGCCTCTCGAAGCCTATCATCCCAATATCGATGATGCAACTGAAAAATATTGGTTAGGATAGCTTCCAGAACTTTGTTTGTGGACTCTACCTGACCATTATCTTATGGGTGGTATGGAGAAGACTTGTGGTGCTTAATCCCATAATTCTCTATTAGTTCTCTCATCAGATTGGAAGTGAATTGAGTGACTTGGTCTGTAACAATTTCATGAGGAACACCAAAGTGGGTAAAGATGTCTTCATAAATAAATTCAACAACAAATTTTTCTTTAGCCCTAAATAGGGATTTTTCCTCTACCCACTTGGTGACATAATCTGTACAAACCAAAATATAATTTTTCTTACGAGACATTGGTGAAATTGGTCCTACAAAGTCAAGGGACCATTTCTCGAAAGGTTCTATCATAACTTTGGCATGCAAGGGCATTTAGTCAGTTGACGTGGGTCTTCCTATTATTTGACAACTATCTCCTCACATACTTAGTAGAATCCTTGAAAATGCTAGGCCAATAGTAACCTGAGTGTAACACCTTATATGTTGTATGCTTGTCAGAAAAATGGCCACCACATGGTCCATCATGACAACTTCGTAGTATTTCTGGTATCTTGTCTTCTCGGACACATCTACGAATAATCAAATCAGGACCTGTGCGAAAATGGTCATGGAAAACCAAAGAGTAATTGACACTTTGCGTAATAATTCTATGCTTTTCATGAGGTGACAAGTGAGACAGTAAATTACTAGTAGCCAAATAGTTTTCCATATCTTCAAACCATGGGGTATTTGCAGAGAGGGAAAAAAGGTGCTCATCCAGAAAACTATCATCAATGGGAATGTCATCATCCTCATTTTTTATGCATGAAATAAAATCAGCTACCAAATTCTCCTTTCTAGGTCGGTCAAGCACGATGATATTAAACTCTTGCAATAATAGGAGCCACCTAGTCACTCGACCATTAGTTATAGGTTTATTCATGAGAAATCTAATGGAAGAATGATCTATGTGTACAAATACTTTGTAACCTATGAGTACAAATACTTTGTAACCTGTGATGTAGTGGTGAAACTTATTGATGGCATGAACTAATTCCAAGAATTCCTTTTTGGTAACTGTGTATTTTAACTCGGTAGGGGACAAGTTCTTGCCCACAAAATAAATGGCATAGGGTTGCTTGTATTCTTTCTGCCCTAATACTCCTCCTATTGTAGTGTCAGAGGAATCAGTGGATATATGAAATGGGAGAGCCCAATTGGGCCCTCTAAGAACTAGTGCGATAGATAAATTAGCTTTTAGGTTTTCAAAGGCAATTTGACACTGCTCGGTCCAAACAAAATCAACATCCTTTATTAAAAATCAAAACATAGGTGCAACAATCTTTGCGAAATTTTCAATAAATCATCGGTAATATCCAGCATGTCCAAGAAATCTTCTCACCTCTTTCTAAATCTTGGCGGGTGTAATTCTGATGATGACCTCAACCTTAGAAGGATAGACTTTTATCCCTTCAGATGAAACGTGATGTCCTAGAACCACTCCTTTAGTCAACAACATTTTACATTTTTCATGACTTAAAGACAGGTTCATTTCTTGGCATCAGATAAGGACTTTTTCTAAGTTATCTAAGGCTTCCTGGTAAGTATTTCCATATGTTGTGAAGTCATCCATGTATACCTCCACACAATCATGAATACGATCAACAAATATTCCTAGTATTGCTCGTTGAAATGTGGCAGGACCATTACATAATCCAAATGGTAAGACCCTATAGGCATATGTGCCCCAAGGACAAGTAAAGGTATTCTTGTCCCGATCCTCAAGTGCTATGAGAATTTGATTGTACCTGCTATATCCATCTAAAAAGGAGAAACATTTCTTTCCAGACAGGGTATCCAAAAATTGGTCAATGAAAGGAAGGGGAAAATAATCCTTTAGAGTGGCCTTGTTAAGCTCTCGGAAATCAACACAAATTCTCGATTTCCCGGTCACTTTATTTGGAACCACTACAAGCGGGGATACCCATTTATTGTCGGAGATGGGATAAATAAATCTAACATTTAATAACTTTTGGATCTCCTCTTTTACTATATCCTTGAGTGTTGGGTTCATCCTTCTCTGGTGTTTCCTAATAGGTGTTACTTCCCCCTGGGTATATAGGAGATGAATGCGTGTGTCAAGGTCTATACCCTTCATGTCAGTGTATTCCCAGGCGAATGCCCCTGATTGTGTTTTAAGGATACTAACTAACTGCTTTTTTTGGTCTGCATCTAGTCCAAAGTTTATGTGTAGAAAGTTCCCTGGACTAATCTCGTAGGGCATGGTATGAGATGTAGCAAAATTGTCTATATATAAGATAAAATATGTTGGAGATGAAACCAATAGGTCCAATTGTTCCTAAAATTCTTCCCCAAACAGGTATTCAAATTGGGGAAAATATTGTGGAAAATCAACACACGTGATAGCAGAAATAAACTGGTTTAGCACATTTTATGTTGTGTGCTCTTGAAGTTCCCAAGAATGATCACTTGGCAACATGGGTTCTTCCTAGTCCTCATTCGCATATGGACATTCAAGCCACCATATATTCTCCATGATAGGTTGGACTGGTGGATATATGGTGATCTTTTGGATAGAGAGTCCATTTGATATGGTCATTTCTCCCTCCCTACAGCCGATAAATGCATTGGCTGTGACTGACCAAGATCTTCCCAAAATAATGGGATGGCCTTTGGTAGGGTCCTTTGAGTGGATGACCAGAAAGTCTACTGGGTACTCCCATGAGGCTAAAGTAACTATGATATCATCCAAAATTCCTTCAGGTATAACCCTAGTCTTATCTGCTAATTCCAAAATGGTTGGGGTAGGTCTAAGAAGACGTTTTAATTGTAATTCCTCCAAGGTAGTGACGTTCATAACATTGATGGCTTTCCCTAGGTCTATGAGAGTGTTCTCAATGGAAACCTCATTAATGGTTATGGTCACTACAGGGTTTCCTAGGTTCGCATATTTTGCTACATTAGGCTACTCTTATATGTACTCATAAAGTTCCCCTATCAAATGTACTATAGGAAGGTCCTTCTACTTCCCCCCTGGATTTTTAATACACAATTATTTGACCACCTTACTGTAGATTGTAATATCCTTAATGGATTGTAGCAAGGGAATCTTGACACAAATATTCTTCAATTCATTCAAGATGTCAAATTTTGGTCGGGTGGTAGGTTTCTCGATTACTAATATTTTTGGATAAGGATGGGCCTTTGTAATGTGTGAAGGTTCATTTTTGGGAAGATTGGGTTCTTGGTCCTTAGGAATCATAACATATTCCCACCTAATGTCATCTGTGGGTTTTTTTGTGGTTTCCTCTTCTTCTTCTTCTTGGATGACTATTGAAGGTCTCTTCCTATCCAGAACTCTTCCCGATCTTAGTTGAATCTCCTGCAATGGAATATGAGAAATAACATACATCGGGATATCCTGCATCTCAACATTGTGAAGAGGTTGAGTGGGCTTATTATTGGGATTGGGCATTGGTTGTGCCGGTAATAATGTCAGTCTTGGGGAGCTTGAATTCTGATATTTTTGTGGTTGTTGTTGTGCAATAGGAGGTAAAGGTGGTGGAACAAAACCTAGCAGAAGATGCAGAATGTTCAGTGGAAACTGAGGGTAAGGATGGTTGGTCATAGGGATAGGTGGAGCTTAAGGGTTCCCTTGGTTATGCCCTCCTCTCCATCCTTGAATCCAAGGATGTTGGTACTATGTAGACCATTTTTTCCAACTTGGTGCATTCCACTACTGTGGTTGTTGATAATAGGGTGGAACTTGAGGTTGTGGATCCAAGTATGCAAGTTGATTCCTAGGCTTCCATGGCCTCGTAGGTGCATAAGAGGATTCGATAGGATCCCCACTTCTATAGATGGTTAATAGACCGATCAATGATGGACATTTATCATTTGAGTGGTCTTCTGTGCAGAAGACACAAACTGAAATGTTATCTAATGGGCATTCCCTTGAGGAATGCTTCCTCCTGCATCTTGGGAAAAATATGCTCATTGTTGCATTTTCCTCCTCCTGTTTCTTTTTAATATTAAGGGTGTCCAAATCGGAACCTATTATTCTTAATATATCTATTTTGAAATTATCTAAAAGGTTCCCTATATCTACTCTCGTGATACCACCTAAACTAACCAGTTTTAAATTTCTATTGTAAGGATATCGAACGTTCTTCCCTGTTTTAGCTCTGCTCCTCGAGTAATTCTTACACATTTCACAGATTTTGACAAATGGTTTATGGGAGATGTCACATGATGCCATTACGTTAAGTATCTCTAGGTACTCCTCTAAAATTCCCATAAGGAAAAGGTTCCTAACTGCATCATCTGGAAGGTCATGGTATTTTGATTTCTAGGAGATATAAGAAAATCGTTCCATATAATCCTCGAGGATCTCTTCTTCTAACTGTTGGACTTTGAAAATATCATTACAAGACTCCTTGGTCTTGTAGTAGTATTTGTAATTTTTAAGAAATATACCTTTCATGGCTTCCCAAGACCTAATACTGGCCTCTCCCAACCCCATGAACCATCTTAGTGCAGAGTCCTTGAGGGTGGCAGGAAAGAGTTTTAGTTTCTGGGAATCTTTTAAGTAGTTGTAGCTCCTACACAAGATGTCTAACTCAAATAGGAAGGTATCTGGATATTCACTACTTTTACCATAAAAGGTGGGTAGTGCATAGAGAGGAATGTTTTTCATATTGACATTCGGTGTGGTGTCTAAAATTGGAAACCCGAAGGTAGTTTCGGTTTGGTTTCCAGCTTCTTCTCCCTCCTCGTGTCTTACATTGTTGTGATCCTCCTGATCATCCATACTGGTTTGGTTTCCAAAAATAGAGTACCTAGGTGGTTTTATTCTTGAAGAGAAAAAAGTATGCCAACGTTTTTGTCTAAGAAAGGTATCCCTCTGATGGGAAGGTCTTCTGACTGCTAAGATGTTTGGGACTCTAATCGATCCGGTTGAGATTATTGGTGCCAAATTTTCTGTTTCAATTTTGGAAACAATTATGTTGGTTGAAATACCAAACAAAGTATTCACCTGTTCAGGGTCTATGATGTCTACAAAGTTAGGATCTCCTGATGGTGGTAAGAAAACAAATTTTGTGTTGGTTGGTTATGAGGAAGGCTCGAGTGGTATTGCCTCCTGTCCCACTATTATTGATGCTTCAATTTCTTGTTCTATAGTGCTACATGTATTAGTCTCCTCAGAGACTGATTTGGTTCTTTGGGTCGAGCTACTTCATGCTTTTCGGTATCAATCTGTGGAGTTTATGAGTGGAATGTTCCTTCCCCTGAAAAGTTGGGAAGGAACCTTGTTTGAAAGGTCTTATTTGGATTTGATGTATCTACCCTTTAGGTCCCTAGGTCTGTTCATGAAATCAAACAACAAAAAGACAAACTACCATTGGGTTTGGGGGAACCTGCTATAAAACATGCGCAGGTTCTTACCTCTCATCTTAAAGTTCCCCCGCCACCAAACTAATGCTAAGGTTCAAAAATGATCTATCTCCTAACTATTTTCCTACCTTAAGATAAATCCTCCGCAACGATGCCAAAAATGATGGGTGTTCTATATGCACTAAATCCCTCAATTAAATTGTCAACCCAGGGTAAGTAAACTTAGAGTTGTAGCACTATATGTGCCAAGGAAGAAAATCTAGAGGAAGTATAGTCTAACTAAGGAGATGGTCTATATAAGGGATAATCTACTTAAGCAAAGACTATCAACGAGAAAACCCTATCAAGATACTTAAACTATCTACCCTAAGTAACTTTTAAACAATGGATCGATGGATTGTCCTAAGGAAGAAAATGAAACCCTACAATGAACAAGTTAACTTAATCAATATAATGAGAAAAATCAAGCTATCTATTTAATCTATTCAACTTAATGAACAATAGCAACAACAAACTAATCTAATCAATCTATTAAAATTAATGAGCAACAACAAGTAAACAAATAAGCAAGCAAACAACTAACCTATTCAAACTAACCTATGGAAACTTATTCAACAAGTATACTAATAAGCAATCAAATAACTAATCTATGGAACCTTCTTCAACAAGTAAACTAATCAAAACTACTCAATAGGTAACTAATTAAACTATTAAGCAAGTGAAATCTATTCTTAAGATAACATCTATAATACTTCTAATCTACTAAAGAAAATCTTAACCTACTGAATTAAAAGCATCATGACAGTATTCAAAGATTAATAAACAATTACTCTTAATCTACAATAACAAGAAATCTCAAATATAATGATGATGATTATGTCGTATGTGTCTTATGAGATCACGATGGCATCTAACGATTAATGAGAACTCAAGAGGAATAAGTTCAATATTAACTTTTATAGAGAAATGAAAGGTATGTGTCAAGCAATCTAACAAGATCTTAGCCATCATAGAATAAATATCAACTATCCTGAAAATCCATGGGATCTTTCAATTTATGCATTAATCATCAACAATAAGAAAACACTATTCTATTTAATTCAAATGCAATCTTATGCTAAGGTAAGAAATTTCACACAATTAAAAACTTATAACTAAAAACTAAACTCAAAATAAGACTTCTATTTAGAATTGCAAGTTAAATCTAGAATGGCAATTTCATGAAATAAACTAAACTAATCCTATTATTAACAATTCAAATTGAAAATTGAAATACTCATAAAAACATGATTCAAATCCTACTTCAATCTCCACATACTACGAGAAAATTGATAAGAAAACTAAATAGCAAACTAGATAAGCAAACTCAATAGAAAACTAGATAAGAAAATTAAGAATCAAAATCAAAACTAGTAATTATTCATCCATCGAAGCCTTGCCAAAGAAACTATATATTTTTCATTAACTCAATACTATGTTTTAACTCTTAACTATTTCAAACTGCAGAAATTCAAAATAACATTTTAATCACACAACAAAGTTAGTAGCTAAGCTTGCAATCTATTTACTCATCTGAAAAAAAAGACACGGCATATTAACACTATCCTTTACAAGCAACTTGCAAAAAGGAAATTGAAACAATTAAGCTATGAACAAAAAATACACAGCATGTAAAATGATAAAAATTCATATACAGGAAAATGAAAGAAATGGAAATTGCACAAGCTAACTATCTAACTATTCACCCAGACCACTGGTGGGCCCCCTAGTAGGTCGTGGTTACTTCTCAATAACGAATCATGAACTGAATCAACACGCTTCTAGCATTTAAATTAAAAACACAATTTTGCACAAGTTTATGGAAATGTCTCAAATTACACAACAAAACAATTCTAGCTTCACAATTCTTAACAACTCCTAACTATTTGTCTGACCACTACTATGGTATTTATAACAGTTACAATTCAAGAGGTCGATCACTGAAAGGGTCGGCCTCCTCTAAAAATAGAAAATTGCATTAAATGCATTCTAACTGCCTATGGCTTCTAGAAACCAAATGGGCCACTCAACGCTCATCATAATAGCTCAAATCAAGATGTCAAGAGCTCAGTAGTTGGAGGCCACAAGCATGAACAAAACCCATGTCGCTAATTTTCCCAACACAGGTCACTGATATAACAACCGCCAACTCGCCCATGGTTTTAGTGTTGGATGGAGTGTTGGACGATGTGTCAGCGGAAGTATCGGATGCAGTGTCAGATGGAGTACCAGACGGGCTACTGGATGGAAAAACACCATGCGATTTTTCCCTATGACACACAGATCGCACATTAGATTCTTGAAATCATTAAATCAAACTGAATTAAGATTAAAACCATCACAAAACATCAGTTATATGTACCTGGCATAAGCTATGATGATTTTCTATAACAATCCTTCAAAACTTCTTCAAAATAGTTAAATGCACATATAATACCGGTCAAAAAGGTTTTAATCAACATCATTAATTAACCATATCATGAGCCCAACACACCCTGTACCCTTAGAGGAAACATTCCCCAAATTGTCCATGCCACACATACACTTCCTTTCATTGAGCATAGGTATGTTCCAATGCATGGAACTAGTTGCTTACTCGTGTTACTCATTTCCTCTCATGTATCATATCATTTATTTTCCTATGAAAAACAAAACAAAAAGATGGGTGGGAAAAGAATATTGTTTTGTGTCGGAAACACTCGTGTCACCTTTGAACATAGCACAAAATTTTGAGTCCACTTTCATCCAAAGTTTGGGTTTATCATCACCTTAGGAAGTTGAGATCGTTACTTAGAGTTTACTCCTCTGACTGGTTATTCTTCCAGTCCCTATGGAGATTTTGTCGATGCCTCCTGCGTCACAAAATTTGATCATTATCAAGTCTATGTTTTATGATTTATCCATATGTCTCATGCTCTTGTTCAAAGGAATTATATATGCATGTGTCGACCATTTCTTATTGTTAGTGTTGGAAGTCACGTCCAGATTGTTGCAAAGGAAGACCAAGGCCCATCATCCTGTGTGTCAGAGTGAATAGTTTAAAGGGTGGTCTAATAGATGTAGTCTCAAGATTATATAGCTTTAACTCAAAAGGTTGGGTTGGTGTGCATATACAAATGAGGTCTTGATCTAACTTTAGTCAGTAAGTTTTCATAGTGGTGAGTAGGCAGAAGAAAATATGGAGAAAATGTGAAGGTCTGCTCTGGACATCCGGTCTGCTAGAAACCTACAAAGAAAAATATTCAGATATAAGATCCTCTTAGATATGAAGACTTCAAGAAACTAAAACACTACGACAGTACTGCAATCAAACCTACATTACATTACAATCACAACACTCGACTGGATCACCCATGCATGAGATTCAGAATCAGAGGCAAAAGAAATGAGAGAGAAACTCATTGTCATTAAACAAGAAGTCTCAAGTGATAATACACAACCAGAGAACCAGAGGCCTCATCAAAAATTTACAATCGGGAGCTTAGCTCTACCATCGACCCTAAAAAAATATGAGAATGACTCCTATATAGTCAGAACCAAAATCACAGTAGCGAGTTCGAGTCATCGCATTGAAGGAGTTATGTCTGCATGCCTCTTAGCAAACTGCGCGTGCAGTCTCTGGTTAGACGCGAACTCTGCCAGATGCAATCGTGCTTCAGAATGGGCCTACGAATGAGTGGACTAACTGACGGTTCTCTCCTGAGATTTCCATTTATGGTGGAAACGATGTTCAACCACCATCACTTGCCTTAATAACTTCTTCCTTGGGATCGGGGAGTTCCAAATCAACTCTGCATCTGGAGAACGTGGCAGTTTCTCATTGGCCTTTGGCTGCTTTGTTGGACTGCTAGGAGAGGACCCAGTTGGTGGATGTGGACGAGGATCTGGTGAGGATGATGGCATGATTGACGTGGATGTGAGACGAGAGACGATCATATGGACAAACGTGGCAGATGGAAGGTGACTGGGAAAGTGCGGGTGGCGAAGAATGTGGGTATTGCGTTGGGATAGGTTAGAGGTGAAGTGGCATGAGGTGATGATGTGGGGGTAGAGGAAAGGCCGCAACAGTAGGCGAGATGGGGACCATCTTCCGAGATGGAGGTGAGAGGTTGAACACCTGGTAGGAGATGATAGGAGGGAGTTATAAGGGGACGTGACCCGAAGGTGGGTGGAGGACAGGTGTTCCATAAGGAGACGAGGAGGGAGAGTAGGTGATGTGATTGGAAGAAAAGAGAGATGGAGTGGAGGAAAGATGGAAACGGGAGAAAGAAGCGGTAAGGGAGAGTAGTCAA
>ML784398.1:47356-130219 GCA_009831015.1 Picea engelmannii
CCTTTTTTAAAGGAAGAAAGCCAAGGGGGGTCCGGTATGGACAACACACCGTAGATCTAGGCGCGCAGTTCTCAGCCACTCAGATTTTCGTTTCGATTAGCACAATATCTCCCAGGCCTAAAAACTTAGGAAAACATGATTTTGTGGGGTTTTTTCTCCTTTTCTTCATTTATTTCACCAAGGGGGAAACTTCTTAGGAAAAAAACCCCTTTAAAAATTTATGTGATAACACTCAGAACTATTGACTTTGCATGTCGAACATACTCTTAGTGTATCTCAGAATCACATGAAGTTGTTGTCCTACCTTGCACCTTGGGCCTACTTTCATCATCAATAGGTAACCTTGAACCCAACAGATGAAATTTCCTCATTGGTCATTGATTGGGGGGTTTCCCTTGTGTTTGAAGGAAATAAATATATTCACACATTGGGATTCGTGTAGTGTCTTGGGTTACATTATCCCTATTGGTGGTTTCCTCTCCTTTATTGACAATTTTCGTTATTGGATTCTATTCATAGGGTCTCTTTCATGGACTACTTGCATCTGGTGCATTCAAGGGACACACATGGTTGTTTTTTCATGAACATCCTATTTTTCCAATCTACTCCTAATCATCAAACTATTTATTTGTACCTCGTGTTGGATGATGAGAGATGACTTAATGCTTTCCTTTCAGTGGGTATGCTTCCATCAACTTCAGCTCATCTATTCTGGAAGCAAGACCTAGAGTCCTATGAGTACCTAGAGGCTTGTAGTCATCAGTGATAGGTTCTCTCACCATCGAAAATTGGGAATACATAAATGTCTCCTGATCGAAGGATTATTCAAGTGTTTGACTTCAACACCCTTATTCACACTTTTGGAATGTACTCGGTGCCTTGACACCTACTTTCATTATTGATGTGTTTTCTCGCATGTGTTAACAATATACCTTAATGACCTGTAATCAAATGATGTCTCATTTTGTTCGACCTCAACTCCTCTATTCACATAATGTAGACTTGCACCTTTGGTGGATAGTGTAGAAGACCTCCAACTTACAGTAGCAGCATTCCTTATCTAATGTTTTCTTTCATTGGACCAATAACTATATGACTTTAGTGATCATGAGAGATTAGATTGTACTCCATTGAATATAGAGATATTCAATTTATTTTGAGATTGGACTCCATTGTTTCTTGTTCGTGACTATGACAGCCTATGGAATATGCCCACTTTGTATTACCTATTCATGGCCATGAACATCTATTTGATGTATTTCCACATGGATTTGCAGTGTAATTCAGATTGGAATCCATGTGTACAACATCATTATCCATTGTAATATTCTCATGAGTAACTAGTACTTCCAACTGAGTCTTCATTATTCCACTTATGTGAATTGTAATGTATTTTTTCCATCACGGATATTCCTATGACCTCACACATTAGGGGACATCTATTACAACAATTTTTTCCTTACTCCATGCAGCTTTCTTGGATGGACTTCCATTTCCCTCTGTAGAGTTGAAGTCCCATTTTTGTTCACTCCGAAGAAAAAAATGCACATTTTTATACATATGCATGCCCTATTAGGTATACAACAAGCGTATATGCATGTTTCTCCACTATAGACTATGTACATTGGGTTTGGTGCTAAAAAATTAAAAATTATGTTGGATTTCCATGCCATGTCATGAGATCCATGATCCTTGACCTTCCATATACTAGAAATGCTCTGAATCATCCCTTCATTTCCTTTTGGAGGCTATAAAATGAGTCATATCCAAGCCTTGGAGATATTGGGAAATTCAACTTTGAGAGCAAAGAAACTCTGGAGAAATTTCACTTCATATTGAGTCTGCATCCCTTTGTCCTTGTGTTATCACATAAAGTTGTCTAGGGTCACTGTTGATAGCCATGAGCATAAGAAAGTAGGCGATTGTAGTTTGTAGTGGCAAAGATCCCCTGTTCATTTTGATTTGGTTCCATCTCCAGACACAGTTGGAAGGCTTCCACAATTGGCAGGCAGATAAAAATTTGGCGGGGGCGCTAAAATAGTCGGCGTGCCCAGATCTCAGATCTCGTTTAGATCAACGAACTCAAATCATTTTGGGGACACAACATGCTCGGGCATTAAAATTTCTTGAGCAGGACAAAATCCTAACCACGGTTTTGTGGGGTGGCTACGTGGCGAGAAGCAGTGCATTTCGGGCCCAAAAGAGGTGTGAGCCTAAATTGCTTCCTACAGCCCTGAAATCACATGCGCATATGATGTCGTATCCAACAACGACACATGGCCTCCCCCTAATCGTCAAGTCATTTCTACATTCCCGAGGAGGATTCATTTAATGAAAAAGGACTGGTAGTTGAAACCTCAGCTCAGTCCATAAATAGGAATCTTGGAAGCTATGGCCGAGGTGGTAGAACTATCAGCCCGAGGTACCATGATGGACATCTTCTTCTTGCAGGCCCATATTGATCTGAGCTTGATTCTGACAGGACAAAACATGCACAATTTGACATAAGGATGAATAGATGAAGGCCTGGGATGGGATGGTCATATCACACTCCTAACATTTGTGGAATGATCTGATTATAAATAGATGAGTTCAATATTTTGTAGAGGGGGTTTAGAGGCTGAAAATACGAGAGAGTTTTAGGAGCAGGGCTCTGTATTTTCGGTTTGTAATCCTGAGGGATTGGATTGTAAATATTATGTTATGGAAGATTCATTTGAGTTTTTTTTATCATACTGTCTTCTTAGTTTACATGTTGTTCTGTTTTTCTTGTCTGGATGTAATCTCTCTTATGTATGGATTCCTGAGGCGGTAGAGGATATGCTATCATCTTGCTCATATTTCATGGTTCATCACTCAGACGCTTGTTATTTTTCTTCTTGTATGGATGTAGCATCTATCTGATCTATGGATTGCTAAGGAGGTAGAGGATCTACTGTCATCTTTCCCATCTTTCATGGTTCATCACTCAACCCTTTTCTGTTTTTCTTCTCATTTGGAGGTAGCATCTTTGAACTATGGATTCTTGAGGTAGTAGAGGATATGTTGTCATCTTGCCCATATTTAATCGTTTATCACTCAGACACATTCTATACTATTCTTTCTTCTTATCACCACATAAATCCTTTTGTCTAATAGGTAGTTTAAATGCCTTCATTATTCACGATACTTATGACTCAATAACTCATATTTTCCTCTCTCTACAATCTTATTGATCCACCTACTCAAAAAATTTCGATACATTTACATTTTGATGGGTATTAGGCTTATCCTCTTGTATTCTGAGGGTGATTCTTAGTGCTAACATTAATGGCATCATTGTCGGGGATGAAGGTGAAGATATCTTCCCTGGGAGAATGATAATGAAAAGATCCAATTTTAGATGGTGAACTGAAGTTGGACACATTATTTTGACTGCTCATATTTCACCATGGAGAATCCATTGTGAGAAAATCTATTGGAGACTCCACTGGTTTGAAATGGACAATATTTTAGCTCAGAGGTATGCTTTATGTTATTTTTCAAAGAGAGTTGGTTTCCTTAATCTAGTGCCTAGTAGAGATGAATGGGAAAGTAACATTCCTAAATTTCAAGGAGAAGAGTGGGAGGTACCAGCTAAACACTTGCTGGATTTTCATGATTTTATTCATCAACTTCATATCATGCACGAAGATGTTCAGATAAATCTTTTCAGGTATTCATTAGAGGGGATTTATCACGATTGGTGTAGATCTATTCCTTTTGTAAAGAATATTTTCCAATTGAACGTCTTTTTTAGGGATGTTCTAATGAGTTTTCTCTGCTCCATAAAGATTATACTAGTCATGAAAGTCAGATTTGTGATGAAGCATTCATTGAAGAAGAAAACATTTATCATAAGGATCAAGAGGTGTTGAATGATATTCATTATGTTAACAATAAAACATAAACGTCTGGCATCATATCAAATGTATCTATTGTTTTAAATGTTCATGAAGATCAACATATCTCTTTTGAATATTCTGATGATGAAGAGCAAGTGTATTCTACAGTAGATATTTCTCCTGACTGCAAAGCTGAGATATATGATAAGCTAGTTAAAAAATCTAGGGAAGATTTATCTCTGTTTTTCCAAGATTTTTAGAATCGAAGGCAGATGTTGTTTTCTTCTCTTATGAAGAAAATGAAGAGGATATTTCTTTCCTTGAATCATATTTTCTTGGCATCCCTACTTATGATGAAGAAGTTGTTTCAAATACTAACCAAAAACAACCAATTTGTTATGAGTATCCCAGTGAAGATGATGAAAAGAAAATCTGTTTCATGGCTTCTTTGGAACCTTGTAGAATGGTTCTTGTGTATGATAATTATGAACCTAATCATTGGGAGGTCCATGAAGGAGAAAGGGAAGAGATAAATGTGCAACTTATCCCATGTCCAAAACTTGTAAATGAGAAAATATCGCATGGGATTAGCCAACCTGCATCAATCCTTTCCCACCAGTTTAGCATGCCTTATTATAAATTTTGTGACCCTGTGGGGTTATATACGAAGTTGAACTTTCCAAAAGAATTGGAGCCTAAAATGTTATTCATCTTATCATCATTTGGGGGTATTTTCATTGTTCCAAAACATATTTTCATTATGTTGTCATAAGTCCCTTACCTTTTGTGGATAATTTGCAGTGAAAGGAGGAATTATCTTACCAAACAATTTGGGTGGATATGGTGGAAGTTTTCTTTCACATAGCACATTGTAAAAAATCAATTAGTCTAGGATTGTACATAAATAAGCTCCTTCTGGAGCACATGTGTTTGTTTTCATTTTGTATGTAGAATATTGTACATACCATCCTGTGGTCCTTAGTAGGATGTATTTGAGATCTACTCCTCAACCCAGAGGCTAAGGCACTGGAACTGCGCATTCTTGGCAGCTCGCAAGGAGCGTGCCATCCCCTGTGGAGTCAAATGTTATCACATAAATTTTTCTAGGGTCATAGTTGACAACCATGACTATAGGCAAGAAGGCGAGTGCAGTTTGCAGTAGCAAGGATCCCATGTTCATTTCGATTTGGTGCCATCTCTAGACACAGTTGGAAGGTTTCCACAATTGGCAAGTGGATAAAACTTTGGCAGGGGTGCTAAAATAGTTGGCGTGCCCAGATATCATATCTCATTCAGATCAACGACCTCAAATATTTTCGGGGCCGCAACATGCTCTGGCATTAAAATTCCTTGAGCAGGCCAAAATCCTAACCATGGTTTTGCGGGGTGGCTATGTGGCGAGAAGCGATGAATTTCGGGCCCAAAAGCGGTGTGGGACTAAACCAATCCCTTCGGCTCTGAAATCACATCCGTCCATGATTTCATATCCAACGACGACATGTGGCCTCCCCCTAATCGTCAAGTCACCTCTCCGATCCTGGGGAGGATTCAGTTAATGAAAAAGGAATGGTACCTGAAACCTTATCTCACTCCATAAATAGGAATCTTGGAAGCTATGGTTGAGGAGGCAGAATTGTCAAGCCGAGGTACCACGATGGATGGCTTCTTCTTGTAGGCCCATACTGATTCGAGCTTGCGTATGACAGAAGGAAACACGCAGATTCTAACAGGAGGAAACTCCTAGAAGTTGTGGACTGATCTAATTATAAATAGATGAGTTCAATATTTTGTAGAGGGGGGTTCAGAGGATGAAAATCCGAGAGTTTTAGGAGCAGGGCTCTGTATTTTTTAGTTTGTAATCCCGAGGGCTTGGATTGTAAATATTATTTTATGGAAGATTCCTTTGATTTGTTTTTATCGGACTCTCTTCTTAGTTTACATGTTGTTCTTCTTTTCTTGTCTGGATGTAGTCTCTTTGATCTATGGATTCCTAAGGCGGTAGAGGATCCGTTGTCATATTTCTTATGTTTCATGGTCCATCACTCAGACATTTGTTGTTTTTATTCTTGTCTGGATGTAGAATCTCTTTGATCTATGGATTCTTGAGGCTATAGAGGATATGCTTTCATCTTTCCCATCTTTCATGGTTCATCACTCAGACCTTTTCTGTTTTTATTCTCGTCTGGAGGTAGCATCTTTGAACTATGGATTCCTGAGGAGGTAGAGGATCTACTATCATATTGCCCATATTTCATCATTTATCACTCAGACGCATTTTGTTTTCTTTCTTCTCATCACCACATAAATCCTTTTGGTCTAATAGGAAGTTTAAATGACGTCATTATTCATGACACTTATGACTACATAACCCAATGGTCCCAAACTGATTTGCAGCTACCTCTGTCATCTTTTACTCTATTTTCAGTCTTATTGATCCACCTACTCAAACCATTTCAATACATTTACATTTTTATGGGTATTGGGATTGTCCTCTTGTAGTCGGAGGGTGATTCTCAGTGCTAACACCTTGAAAGTATGAACTTCTTGTTTTCATCCCCCAAGCTCTTCCTTATTTGTGATGGAGAACCTCATTGACTCCTATATATTAGCTTTCCTTTGGGGAGGATTGAAGTGGTGGAGGCCCAAATTGAGGGACTTAGTTTCTTGGTTCCAATATGTGTTGTTAAAGAAGTTTTTCACCTATGTACTTCCTCTGATTATTTTAATAGAAATACTTTTTTCTCATCCAAATGATATCTTGTAAATATTTGAATTACTATTCCATGGGAATATTTGTCATGTATGTTAATGGATTATGCTAATTTATATGCTGCCATCATATATTATCACCATATGCTTGCATATTTTTGTTGTTGAGGATAAGTTGCAGGTATAAAGCTTTGGGTCACTTTCTCAGCAGTGGTATTCCTCAAATGTATGGATGAGGTAGGATTTTAGCCTTGTCTTGTTATCATTTCATTTATATAGCATAAATTTGAGCTACGATGGAGGCAGTGAATGGGTTTTGAAGAGCACATAAATGAGCATATTTGGAAAGGTGATCGACACTACTACCATGATGGCTGACTTATTTCCTGATTTAGGTAATCCAACAATGAATTCCATAGAAATATTTGTCCAAATAGTAGGTGGTATTGGAAGCGGTTGGAGTGTGCCTAGGGATTTGAATGTGTCTCTCTTATTGCGTTGACAGGTATCACATCCAACCACAAAGGTGTGAATGGAATCTATCATACCGTCTCAGAAAAAATAATGTTTGACCCATTCATAGGTTTTTCTAAAACTACAATTACCAGTTGTAGGTGAAGCATGAAACTCAGAGAGAACAATGGATTTAAGGTTTGACTCTTTTCTTAAATAAAAACAAACTTTATAATGAAGCTCATCCTGGTGCCACGAGTACCCTGGATATGCTTGCGGATCCCACTGTAGTGTTTGGATCAGTCTTGAAAGTTTGGGGTCTTGCAACCATTCCTGGCAAACCTCCTGAAGCCAATATGTGATAATGAAAGAGAGCGGAAAAAGAGACTTGTCTTTTTCATATTTCCTGAAAAGAGCATCAACCACCACATTTTCTTTTCCTTATTTGTAGATGATCTCAATATCCTTCCAAATAGCTTGGTTACCCATGTTTGTTTCTTTGGGGAAGAAATTATTTGTTCTAGAAAATACTTGAGGCTTTGTTGATCAATTTTCATTTGGAATCATTTCCCCAAGAGATAAGGATGCCAAAGATCCACATAATGAAGAAAAACCAAAATTTGCTTTTCATAGGTGGACTGGCCAAAATGGTTCTCAAAAAATTGTTTGTTGGTGAAAGCCAAAGGTCTACCATATTGTATGAGAACAACCCCAATGCCTCTCCTTGATGCATCACATTCTAGTACAAAGGTCTTGCTAAAGTTAGGGAGAGATAGAAATGGAGTAGTGCACATAACTAATTTAAAATCTTGGAAGGCATGGATAGCTGTTGGAGTCCAACTGAAAGAATACTTTTTAAGGAGCGTTGTGAGGTGAGCTGCAATTTTTCCATAATTCTTAAAAAATTGCGATAATATCCCGTCAAACCCAGGAAACCACATAGAATTTTAAGAGTTTTTAGACACGACCAATCCTGAATAGCTTCAATTTTCTTTGGATATACCTTGTCACCATCCTTTACAAAATATCTCCTAGGTACTCAACTTCAAAGGCTCCAAAATCACATTTATACTGCTTAAGAAAACTATTGTGTCAAGACAGTAGTTGGAGGACTTGATCCACATGGGAAATATGGGCTTGCCAAGTTTTTTTATAGATGAGAATATCATCAAATAAAACCAAGACAAAATTATGGAAGAAAGGATGAAAGACATGATTGATGAGACTTTGAAAAGTGGAGGGAGCATTACAGAGGCCGAATGGCATAACCAAGAAATCATGGTGACCCTCATGAGTTCTAAATGCAGTCGTTGGAATGTATTATTCTTTCATATGAATCTGGTGGTAGCCAGAGTGGAGATCAAGTTTGGTAAAATACCGAGCACCACTTAATTCATCCAAAAGGTCATCAATGATAGGAATGGGAAATTGTTCTTTGATGGTGATTTTGTTGAGAGCTCTAAAATTAGGAAACATGTGCCAAGTAACTTCTTTATTGAGTACCATGACTACTAGAGAAGAATAGGGACTGGTATTGAGAAGGATGACACCAACTTCTATCAATTATTGAACAATATGAACTCAATTTCATTATTCTGGGCGAAGGGATGACAGAAAGGGAGAACATTTGGAGGAACACTACCCAAAACTAGAGGAATGGAATGATCATGGACACCACAAGAAGGTGGAAGTCCCTGGGGGGTTTGAAACAAAACTTGGTGTTGGGAGAATATATATTGGCTGTTGGTATGTATAGAGGGTGTATCAACCTCTTGAATGGCATGAAGTTGGGAAATAATGAAAGAATGACCTTTTCTAAGGAGATTTTACATTCAGTGGAAACTGATGATCTCTGGTGACCCTACTGTGATGCCTTGGAACTGGTGTCATTAGCCCTCTTGCTAGAATTGCATGGTTAATTTCATGAAATCCATGGTGATAGGGACAAGAGTGAGAAACCATTCAGAGAAATCAGTGCTTCAATTGTCAGCAGATCAGAGGGTGGAGTAAGATCATTTGGTGGAGGTATATTGGGTACATGACAAAACATCTACCTCTTCTTCATAAAAATCCTCATACATAGCCATAAAAATATTATGTTCCTTTCACTTGTGCCCCAAAAAATACATGTCATAACAATTATAACAAAGACCCTTAATTTGGAGTTCATCCATTTCATCTCGAGTCAATTTATGGATCTTGAGGGGAGTTGAAGGAGGGGTGGGAAGGGGGGGTTTATGGTGAGGAATAAAGGGATTTTTTTTGGTTTGGGAGGAGACAACTTGTTTTTCTTCCTTGGCCCTTTTTTTAGCTTCCAACCAAGTCTAGGGGAGATCCATGAGGATATGAGCACATATTTCATCCTTGAGGCCAATGATAAAGCATTCTCTGAAAAAAACATCTATCATGCCCTACGTTATGAAAGCTAATTGCTCAAAGGAAGATATAAAATCTTCCACTGGGCCAGTTTGTTTCAACGTGGCCAAATGGAATAAATTATAGGTGTCAGTGTCAAAGTGGTCATAGAGATCTACAAAAAATTGTGTCCAAGCCACATACCCTTGGCATGCCTTTTCACACCATTGCCACCATTTCCAACGTTCAGGATCCAAATGGAGAACACCATAACAAAGTTTGGCTAGCTCATTAGTAATTCCATGCAATAAGAATTAATGTTCCATTTGGGTGACCTAGCTAGTGGGAAATGAGCCATCAAAATTGTTCACATCCACTCTAGGAAGGTGTATATCATGTTGAAAGTAATGGGATGAAAATTTTTGGGAATTGGAGGAAGTCTCACCTTGATCCGAATTTTAGGGTGTATATGGTCTAAATTTTGATGCAAAAGTCATAAAGCTATAAATATAATAGATTGACCATGTATATTCCCACCTCCTCATTAATTAATTGGGCTAACAGGTTGCCCATATGGGTCAAAAAGAGTCTCACCTTTCCATTATTGTATTGGGTTTTATTTTCCACTACTTAGTTAGTTGGGTAGTTAGATTTATTATAATAGAGACTCATTTAATGAGCTATTTACATTATTGTATTGGGTTTTATTTTCCACTACTAAGTTATTTGGGTAGTTAAATATATTATACTAATAATAGAGACTCATTTAATGAGCTCTTTTTTACTTTGTCCAATGGATCATTTTGTAATGATATATAAAGTCCTAGAAAACCTTCTCATAATATCAAGTTACTCATTCTGGATTCTCTCATATTTTCTATTGTTCATTGTGATATTAATTATCTCTGAGTGATTTACTAGAAATTAGTTTTAAAGGTGAGGCTCCTCTTTGAGCCTCACCTCCCGAGTACTTCATTTACATGTTTTCCCCATGATTCTTTTCATGCAAGATTAGCATGTCTAAGATCCTCCTCTCTCACCATTCAAGACATCTATATCTCAGCCGTCGAGATCTGGATCAGTGGTATTAGAGTGGGTATGCTCTCCATCGGACAAAGATATGAAGCATGTTGTAGGTTCAAACATTTGCAACAATCATCAACCTCCTTTTGGTAATATCAAAATCCATTTGTCGATCCATACACTGTAAGAATCATAGTTGTTCCACATGCATTACATGGATGTTTTTACCCTTGAATATTCGTTCACCATTACAAGGAGAACCATACATGGATTCACTACATCCATACATGGATTCACTACATCCATACATGGATTCACTAGATCTATACATGGATCAAATACATCCATTGGTCTACAAAATTTTCAACAAATTTGTAGGGTATCCATGCTTCCCACGGAGGTTCCACAACCTCTACAATAACCCATGCTACTCTACAAACCCTTGGCATCCTTTGTGGTGCTCTACACTCAACCAAATTCAAAGTGGTGTTGCGACCTCTACACAACATTTCAGAGGCTCTACCATATCTCATTGGAAATATATATTCAATATCTCAAATGATTATTTTACATAATCTCATTTGGCTTCCTAGTTTGAGAGATATCATCAATTGAATCTCAGCATGTATTTGACCCAAGGAGGTTGCGCGTACCACCATATTCAATAGTTTTTTTCTATCTGCTCAAAAAGCTACAAAAGGAGTTCCACATATGGATGGAAATATCTCTTCAATGTATCAAATGGGTATTTAAGAGAATCTCATTTGAATTCTTGGTTTGAGAGATATCATCGATTGAATCTCAACATGTATTTGACCTAAGGAGGCGGCGTGTACCACCATATTCAATGGTATTTGTATCCCTGCTCAATAAACTACAAAAGGAGTTCCACATATGGATGGAAATATCTCTTCAATATATTAAATGGGTATTTTGTAGAATTTCATTTAGTTTCCTATTTTGATAGATATATTTGATTGAATATATGCATGTGTTACACATTATTTTGGTCACTCTGGTGATGTCTCTACAAGTGATGTATTCAGGCTCCCATAAGGACTTTTTGCCTGAGAAAAGTGGTTGTTGTCTTCTTCCAAAAAACACATTTTTAAGATGAGTTCGCAGGCTTCCTATGTTACAGGGTGCGAAAATCCTTCATTCTCGCAGGCAACCCAAACTTAGGGTGCGAACTGTTCATAGTCTTCTCTATAGGTAGGGTGCAAACCTGTTTCAAAGCTTGGAAAAGAGAAGAGGTCATGAAGGTTCTAGAAGGGAATCTTCTAGAAAATGAGTAGGAATTCACATGGTTGGCATCCTACTAACTTCTCATATTTAGTGGGATCATCCTAATCCATTTAATCATCTCTCCTTCTCCTATATATTGAAATGTTTCTCATGGAAAAGGTTAAGCAAGATTGAATGAAGAATTGGTGAAAGAATTGTGTGAAGAACCCTGTTTGGACAGAAGCTTGAGGACTCTATTTGGTCTATCAAGTTGTATTAGATATTCTTCATGCAAATGTAGAGCAAGTGTGTGTGTTGGAACCAAGGGTCACTGAAATGAATCTTGCGACATCAAGGCGATTAGGTTGTATCTTCTACTTTCATTTAATATAATACAGCGGCATGTCCCTTTCCCATAAAATAACTCTTATTTTATTGCGTAACTCCTTGATCATATGCATAGGTTGACATTGAATATACTTTGTTATCTTCACTTTGGCTGGTTTGTGTTGTCTTGGACCTGATTTCACAAGAGCAGGGGAGCGAAACGGGAACAACAGAGACCTAAGGAAGTGATATAAAGGTATGTCACTCATTCCTTCTTATTAGTAGATTCAATGACTGCAACTTAGGGAAAGAATTGTGTCTTGTCCCATTTTGTTCTACATCCAGGTGGATCTAGGGAGATCTGTTAGTGTCTGCACCTACCAATTTATCCAATAACAAAATTGGATACTCCACTGGAGATACAACCCATTTTGGTGGTTTTTACCTGGCCATTTGCTCTGACCTACCCTTTTTCATTCCCAATCAATCTCTGAGTCTTGAGGAGATCCTCACAGACTCCCTGGATCCAGAAGTTCCCTCAAAAGTTCTGCCATTTTTCCAAAATTTGCTTGATTATAGACCTTCTCGCACTACAACTCTCTGTAGCTTGCGAGAATCACTAAAGTTCACACCCTAGTGTTCAGTTCAGTGTGAAATTCTCACAACCTGCCTGTGTCTAGCCTATGAGAATCCTTGATTCTCGCACTGTACCCCACTGACAAACTGCGAACTCACTTGTAAAAATTTTGGATTAAGTCTTTTGTGTCTTCAGATGCCCAGATTGGTTGGTGTGTCTGGAAATAACTTCTCTGGCCAGTGATTGAATGTTTCTTGACTTCAAATCTCGCGAATGATTAGTTTTCAGAAATCGAAATCTCTTCTTGATCATTTTTTCTCAATTTTTACCTCTTGACCTTTTCTTAACAAGGTTATAATCTTCGATTCTCAAATCTGAGTGCTTGTTTGGTCGGGAGCCTTTGATTGGATTAAAAGTTGAGATTAATTGTCCTTTTCAATTGCTTATTACTTGTAAAATTGTTACCCATGTTATTTTGAAGAGACTGGTCTTGTCAGTTTGTTATTTTTATCTTCATTGAAAGATCGATTTGAGTTTCTGTTGTGTATTTCTTTTTCGTTGGTTGCTTACTTTTCCTTAGTTCCATCCTTGTTGCTTGGTTTCTAATAAAAAAAAATTAAAGACATTTTTTTTTAAGCAACATTTTATTCGAAAAATATGGGCATTCAAGTATTGAAAGAGAACGAATAGGGAATTTTCTTTGTTCATGATTGTTTGATATTACATTTCAAATAAGATCATACATCGTAGTTCACATTGTTCCAGAAAACTCCTCTTTCCCTCCTATAAATAGGATTCATCGAACAAAATTTGTATCATTCATCCCTATTTATGCATTGTTGGGTCAGAGTCTCACACAACATTGACTTCATTTCCGCCTCTTTTTTGCGTAACAACAACCTTTAATAATATTGTGGAACTTTAAAATTCAACTAGTAACTTTTTCTAGGGCTCTTTTACACCAACATTAGCTAGGCTAGAGCTTTGGAATAGGCAGTGAGACACACTCTCCAAAGCACAAAACAAACAATAGTATCTTGTGATAAGGAGTGTCAAATTCCATTTGCATCATTTTGTCCTGGGAAGCCCTTCTCACACAAGGGTCAAACCTCAGGTCGCATTGAGATTGACAGAGTTACTCACCCAACTTTGTTGATATCAGTGTAGAGATTGCATGTATTACGGGGGTCACTTGAAGGTATACCCACAGTGATGAGTGGAAGCCTCTCAAGATGATTTTGGGATAGAAACCCTGCCCTTGTGTGTGGATCGGACTATCGATTGTTCCCCCAGAAATCATTGATTTTTGTGGTAACCTTAGTAGCCTATCTTCCTAGGGTCTTACACAAGGTGACTGTGAAGGGGTAAGTCTTCACGACACATAGAATTGATGTTGGCTAGACTCACTCGGGCTCCTTGGAGGGTATACCCATGATTGTGTGTGGGAGCTTGCACCAGGGTGTAAGTCTGTTAAGAAGGTCGTCAACGTAACTTTTCCACCCTGGCCCAGCCCCTTCTTGTCTCGTCATCGCGACGTTGGATTTCATCACCAACTAGTGACTTCGGAATTAAAAGGTCTTGTTTGCTTGGTTGTGATTCCTAGATTTTATTAGCGCATGTTGTTTGTTTACCCAAGTTGGACATAGAATTTCTTTCGTAAAATTCTAACTCAATCACAATTGACCCTCCACGTCGTTCACATAGAATGCAAGGCCTACCCCCAGAAGATCTGGAAGGTTCTCAACCCTTTCCTTCCAACTCACCGGAGGGCTCTCCTCAACATAGTGAAGTCCAAGACGTTGCCACTCCACAAGTGGAAAGAACTAACTCTTTAGAATGGTTCTGAATTACCAATTCTCAAGAGGGCTTTCGACTTCCTCCCGACTCTGAGAGATGTATTGTTCGAGTGAATTCTTCTGGAGATATAGTTGTTCAGTATTTTAGATTACCAACTAGACCTTTCCTAGGACCTGAGGGTCAAGATCCTTTTTGGACTACTGGCATTTTTAGACGGGATCTCTTTGGCTTAGGAGAAGGCGTTGATATCACGGTCACACCTGAGCTGCCCAAAACATCTGATCTAGACGCAATACCTTTTACTACTGCCTATTATTTTCCTGGTACAGATGCTCCGCCAACTAACCACATATTGACTATCCCTCTACAAATGGTCCATTACATAATGGTCCCAGATACCATGAGTCCTCACACTAGGATTACAACGGCTAGCCAAGCCCCCATTGGCACACTGATTTCACCCAGATTCACCCCAACACTTCTGCCCGGATATCATGCATTGAATTCTTCTATTCCCCCTCCTACAAAAATCTCATCCAGGAATCCTAGGGTTTCCACTCCCTCTGGGCACCATCTCATCCCCAGTTTCATTCCAACACTTCCTTGACCCCCTTTCAGAGGACCTCTTCCATCCTCTATTGGAGGCACCGACCCTAGTGGCACCATATTGTCTTTCACACCTAATTACCATATTCCTATAGGTGGATACTTTCACCAAATAGGCCAAACCCAATCCCCTTTTGCAGGACAAATCCCAATTGGGATGCAACCCCTGATTGGAGGGAAACCCCCACCGACCCCGCTCTATGGAAAAAACATACCTCCATCCTTGGCCCAATATTGGAATTATCTTATTCAACATAATCCTCCCTCAACTGGGGGGAAACATCCTCAAGCTAGCTCCTTCATACCCCCTAGTATAGGCCAACCATATCCAGGCATGTCCAATCCTATTTGGGGCTCAAATGCTCAACCCCACGCCCCTGTTCAAGGGTACAAACCTATGAATTACTTGCCTCCAAACCAACAATCGAATCTACCTGGATCTTCACATTATATGAAAACTGCTTATGGTCCCAATGGTCTACCAATGGGAGTCGCTCCCCAAAGTCACCAGTACCGACATGTGAATAGATAGTTACCCTTCTTAGCCACCATGGACCTCCCTGATCTGTCGATAATTTTAAATGATCTGATCTGTCACTCTCCTCAATGGCCCACCATACTGACCAAACTACCATTCGACATCCCTAAATTTGATGGTAAATCAGGAGAGGACCCGAACAACCATGTAATGGATTTTCACCTCTGGTGCTCATCCAACTCCTTGATGGATGACTCTATTTGTTTATGCCTTTTTCAGCGAACCCTCACAGGTTCTATCGCGAAGTGGTATATAGAATTACTACGAGGCTTCTTCACCGACTTCAACACCTTTTCTATGGCTTTCCTCACCCACTACCAGTTACTGATCCGTTACGAAATGGGAACATAAATTTTGATTTCTTTCAAACAAACCAAAGCCACTCATATCTCTAATCACATTCATGAGTGGGACAGAGATGATGTCTCATCAAACTCGAACTTCCCCATCAGTTGCTAGCAGAGTGGTTCATGAAATCATTCGTGAACGACATCACTCGTGACATTTCCATGGGTGGAGTTGTCATAGAAGAACAAGAAATCAGTCGTGCTCAATACCTCGACCTTGTTTACTCACAAATGGGTACTCTTTACGACTTACTCCCTGATGCACCTTGTCCTTTTACTTCCGCTACTTCAACTACTCCTATTGCTTCTCACGCAACTGATGCTGTGATTGGCACTTTCCATGCCCAACCTCATTCCGTCCAAACCTCTAGCAAGAACCCCAAATCCATTTCTTCTAATTTTCAAAATGCTCTGTCTCCTACCCCTCCCACTGGAAAGACTTCTGAGGTAAACTCTATTCAATCTACCCCCGCTGGAAAAAATAAATCCAAAAAAGGAAAGGGTAAGAACAAGGAGGATAAAAATAATCCACAAACTGAAAAATCCCAAACACCACCTTTTGACGATAGGGATAAGTGCAAACCCCGATACCCTTGTCTTATCTGTGGTGATGATCACTACACTAAGGATTGTCCATGATGAGTCGGGGTTACTAAGTTCCTTCAAGGGACCCTGAAACTCCCCACTCTGACCATGTTGTCGCAACCCTTCCCTTCTCAACAATAGGCCCAATTGGTCATTCATGACCAACCTTCCCCCTCCAATACATCCTATGTCTTAATGTGTACAGGTGATTCAAAGGAGAATGACATCACACTTACCACTCAAGCCAAAGATTATTCTTCCTCCAAAGAGAAGGTTGATGCAATACCTCCTTCATTGGTCCAACCATCTCCCATGACTCCACCTACCAATGGTCCTCTTCATCTCAAACGACCGAGCCTAGACACAATCTTTTTCCCTCCTCCAAAGGGTGTTGTTCGAAAATCGGCTTTCAATCCTCATGCACATGCTACCCAGAACTATAGTATTGTCGAAAATCTAGCCCAAGCACTTTCTGCGATGTCAGCCCTCGAAGTCCTTCAGAGTTTTCCTATACAACGAAAGGCATTGTTGAAAGCTATTGGTGGAATCGACCCTACGGATACAAATTTAATAATTTTTGACTTGGAAGATCACATTCCAAGGTTACCTCCTCAACTCGCCTTCCAAATATAGGTTATTGTCTCCAAAAAAAACATTTGTAGAATAGTTATCGATGAGGGTGCCTCGATGTGTGTCATGTCTATTACCTACTGGAAAACTATCGGCTCTCCTCCTTTGACTGAATCCCACAACACGCTCAAAGCCTTCAATGGATCTGGTTTTAAGCCTTACCCTGTTCTTTGACGCTCCTCTCGATTACAACCTTCTACTTGGTCGTAGTTGGATCAATTCCATGCATGCAGTTGTGTCCACTCTTTTCCATGTCATGCGTTTCCCACATGAAGGAAAAGTAGTTACCATATACCAATTGGCCTTCTTTCACTCTGATGCACGTACCGACAATGTACCTTTCATTGCAAAACCCCCCCTGGATATGAGAACGTCAATGTGGGTCTTCTTAAAGATTCCTCTTTGATGGGTACTTTCCCCATTCCACCACCCAACGTTCCACATCTATTTGTCGCCTCGATCAACATGATCTCCACCTCTGTTCACGGAACCCCTACACCTTACGACCCGTGGATGGTACCCAACCTCGGTGATCATCTTCGTTATGGAAATAAAATTCCTTTGAGTCTGGTCGAATCCGCTTATCAAGCCATTCAATTGGTAACCCCTTCTAACCCCCTCTCTCGGTTCTTTATCTCCGGACCCATTCCACGTCATTTTTCCTACAGATAAGATGATTATGTCTATTATGTCCATGGAATATATCATCATATATCTCCAAACCCAGACTCTCCAACCCAATTTGTCTAGCATTGATTGCCGTCAAATATTCTACCAAGCCCATCAGTATATTATCCTCGGTGATACTCTTTATCATCGTGGGATTGACTCCGTTTTTCAACGCTGCCTCACATTTGATGAAGCCGAGAAAGCCCTAAATGACTGCCATTCTGGAGCCTGTGGTGGTCACATGTCTGGGTATGCTACTGCTTAGAAGATCTTATGAGCAGGGTATTTTTGGCCTTCTTTATTCAACGATTATATAATTTCCGTCCAAAAATGCCATGCTTTCCAAACCTACAACAATAAAATACAATCACACCCTGCTCCTCTACCCCATGTGGTCTTCGTTGGTCCTTTTTCGAAATGGGGTATCGATTTCATGACATGTCACCCTCACTTGGTCGGGGGGCATGGATACATTATTGTAGCCGTAGATTATTTTACGAAATGTGCTGAGGTGATGCCAACATTCGACAATACTGGAAGGACTGAAACATTATTTATATTCAATCACATCATTTCTTGGTTTGGTGTTCCTCAAGTTATCGTTACTTACCACGGTAACCACTTTAGAAACTTCATGATGTCTGAACTCACTGAAAAGTTGGGTCCTCTCCATGAAAACTCAACACCCTATTACCCACAAGCCAATGGCCAAGTTGAAGCAATAAACAAAATCCTCATTACCATGCTTCGACGAATGATAGGGATTCACAAAATGAGTTGGCACACAATGTTTTTTTCAGCATTGTGGGCTTACCGAACATTTGTTAAGTCTGCTACTAGGTTTACACCGTTCCAGTTAGTCTATGGTCTAGAAGCCATCTTTCCAATTGAATGTGAGATACCCTCCTTAAAACTAGCCGTCGAACTTCTCCCAAACACTTCTGTCAAAGAAGAACGTCTGTTGTATCTCATGAAATTAGATGAAACCCATCGCGATGCCACCCTAGTTATAGAAGCCCAGAAGAAATTCATCAAAGACCAATATGACAAACATGTCAAGACACGCGTTTTCTCCGAAGGTGATCTGGTTCTCCTTTACGAACAAGTTCGAGATATGCTAGGAGCTGAAAAATTTGAAGCTATGTGGCGAGGTCCTTATAACGTAAGATGAGTTTTCAAGAAAGGAGCTTATGATTTGGTGGACTACTATGGTATCTCTTTGAGTGAACCCATAAATGGGTTGTGCTTAAATAAGTACTATGCTTAAGATCACCTATGCATAAGTGCTTGTATTTTATTGTATCATAATTTTTGTGTGTTACTTTAGTATGAATTTTCGTTATTTGGTCTTTGCCCTCGACTGCTTATCTTGCATTGTGCTTGGTTTCCATATGTCGGAGTCTTTGCCACCCCACATTGGCTTCGTTGATGGTGCTAGCCGTAGTACTCAGAACCTTGCTTCTACGGCATGGGCAATTTACGCACCTACAAACGAACTTATCAGTCTGCGAGGTATGTGCCTCAGTCGTGCGACCAATAATATTGCAAAATATAGCGCCATCATCGAATTGTTGATTGATGTTATTTTGATTGATATCTGCCACCTGGTTATACGACTTGATTCGCAGCTAGTAGTACTACATTTAAGTAATGTCTATGCTATCTGAAGTCCTACTTTATTACGAGTATATTTACGAATTCGCCTCTTGGAACGTTGTTTTGATTATATTGAATATCAACAAAGTCCTAAATGTCTAAATACATTGACTGACGCCTTAGCCAACTATGTGATAGATAGACATTTGGGATATTTATAGACCAATCACACATCACATGTATAACACAACACAAAATAAGCCGGTAGAAGCCGTATATATCTATGTAACGATCAAAAGTTTTTACAAAAAGTTTATGTCCAAGGATCAAAATCTCAAAATATGAAGCCTATAGCTTCTAAAAAGTAGTGTCACGGATGACGCTCACGATAACAAACGACTTCTCAGGATACCCTATGGTGAAGTCGATTGAGAGACTCAAACATGCCCACAGTATGGCGTTGGTAACGTCTTTGAATCTCCCCAATAGCAATATCCGGGACATCCACAGTCAACCCCTCCAAGTTCTATTCCACTACCTCATAGTCTTCAGCATCCCATCTCGCCATTGAATGGGAGACGTTCCTGGAGGTCTATATGGCCCCACATCGGTGTCATCAAAAAGAAATTTTTTGATTAGTTCTTGGATAAACATAAAAACATTTCATATGATAAAATTTGCAAAAACATTTAAAAATAACAAAAATGTTTACTTCTTACCTAAGTCACCCCACTGAGCATCCTCAGGCAGGGCCAAATCCGGATCCCCTCGAAAATCCAAACCAGCATATGCGTAGTCATCGATCATCAACATCTGGTGCCTCAACCAGTCAAAAAATGAATCATTATACTTGATTATAGGCTCTGCTACGTGTCGCTCCATGAGGTTACACCACCTCAACATCCTTGGATCCCGTGGGGCCATTAAACCCCAATCAACATGTAGTCCCAGCAATGGGACCCTCTCGAGGAAGAATGATACCAAAAGTGACCCATATCCAAACGGATTCAATTCACCCTTTCTGAACTTCGTCAATTGTCTCTTCATACTGCGGAGAACTGCATCTGACCAGTTGAAGACCCGAGGCTCTGTGCATTCTATGGCGTATTGTAAATAGCTCTGGAGAGCCATGTGCGGATCTGCACTCCCAGCCATGAATGCAATAGTAAACAAGATGGTCCATAGGGTCAGATCTTGGACCCCCCAAATGACAACCTTACCCTTGCTTCTCTCTACCTCGGGGACACAATATTGGCGACAATACTTGCTCATAGGGAGTCTGCCGCCTCTACCTTTGGTCAAATTAGCATGGTATCCACACCATGACAACCCCATTATAAAATAGATATCCTCGATATCTAGCATCGGTGTATGGACTCCCACGTGAAATAACTGTTGATCCACGTCCCACATGTGGACTAGGTATTCCAACAACCTCAGTTGGGCTATCATGCCCAGAATCTTGAAACATTTCAAGAGCCCACAGTCCTAGAGGGAAGTGATTGTACCCGAGTCATTCTCGGAAATGGCATCATCCTCCTCATGTTCTCTTTCTCTCCATTGCAAAATCGTGATGGTCAAACACTTGCAAAAGAGACATGAGAGGGAAGTCAACAACTTATTTTAAACTCTTGCATAATTTTTATTGAGCAAAACCTCACTTTAAAATCCATTTTTCGGCCCCCGCAAGTGGACCTTTTGCATAGTGCGAGATCCTCGCAGGTGCCTTGAAGGCCACCTACAAGAATATTATATTCTCGTAGGTCCCGTATGGCCCGCCTGCGAGAATGCTTGGGCACATGTTCCGACCCTAAAACGGACTCAAAACCCAAAAAATTGCCAATAAAAACAAGAAATAAACCATGGAAAAGTTAGAGAATCAAGAGATTACCTCGTTGGCTGAAACCATTTGCCAAATGGTCGCTTTTGCCTCCCGCAATCGAGAAAATAAATTTGGAGGAAAATGAGGTATGTTGGACAAGTTTTTGGCAAAGTAACAATGAAATGGTAAAAGGTCCTTTTCACCCATATTTATTCACTTTTTACTATTTTTTATTGATTTTTTATAATATTTTTATTGCTTTGTTTATAAAACCTAATACCCTAATAGCCTTGTGAGTGTGGTTTTTCACATATATAGCAACTTCGAAGTCCGAACGAGGGGGTATGGGTGTTTTTTCTTTTTGTCGCATGTACGACTACAATTTTAGGGTTTTTTAGAAAAAACCTCGAGCTCAGTCTTCGTTCATTCTCGCGCTCGAAAATATATGAGAGCGTAACCGAGTATACTTTTTTTTGTCTTTTCGTACTCATCATGGTAACACAAAAATGACGAACATAAAGGAGTAGCCTTTAAGCTCTTTTCATGCTCCATAAATATGAAAAGATTGTCGAGCAATCTTGTTCTTTTAACGCTCGTTAAAGTATTTGAATAAAACATTCGACGGGTGATAGTTTTTCACTTTTTCGGTCTCGTCGAACTCTTTTATGAAAAAGGAACCGAGAGAGTTCTCTTTAAGTGTATTTCAGACTCTCAAAACATGAAAAACCCGTGAGTTTTCTATCCTTGGACTCGTTAAACAAACATCTAAAGACCCATAATGGGACCAAACCACTCCTTCCTATGGTTCGTTAATTAAACTCTGAGGGACTCATCCGAAGGATGAGCTTACATCAACAAGCATATGTTATCATCCTCAAGCTTGTGTAAAAATAAAGAGGTACTCGCCAGAAATGGTGGAGGAAATTTTGGGAAAGGGATATGTTTTCGTATTCATATTAATAGTAGTAAGCGTCACTCTTAAACATGACACCCCCTATTCGTCATTTGAATCCAAGTTGGGAAATCCATTCGTCTCTCGTTTGACTTGCTACAAGGTCCTATCTTGGGTCGTCTTTGAGTCAGTGCTACCAAGTCCTTGGTCATGTCATTCATATGTTCAAGAGAAGTTTAAATGAGCCCTCTATTGAGTCATCCATCTACAGTTGTCCATTCTTACTATGTTGGCCTTCCCTATGTCTATTTCAACCCATATTCATACTTTGTTTCACCCTCAAAATCTATTACTTATTTCGTGTCATTGATGGGGGATACATTAAGGCCCTCCTGTGATGAGTCTTGTTCCGTCGACTCCAACTCATTATCCGAAAATGAGACTTAGAAATCATTTAGTACCTTGGAACCTGCATGCCTTAATGGCAAGTCTCTTCGCTTTCGACAGGGGTTTCACATCATTGATCCCTGATCAAGAGATTCTATCGAGTGCTCGACTTTAGCTCATTCATTTGCATTCGTTCGGATTGTACTTAGATACCTTGGGAGTCATTGACATCAATGGTGATTTCCCTCACACTTGTTAATAGTTTTCATCAATGACCGGTAATCAAGTGGTTTCTACCATGTTCGACTTCATAACATGTAATCAAATGTTTAGATTTGTACTTTTAGGTGACAGGATTGAAGACCCTGAGTCTCATCATTTTGATCCAAGCTACGATGGAGTATGTATGCTTTGTATCGACACATAGATCCACTTTGTATGTCACGTGGCTATGTCATTATTCAAGTCCTCTCACATAGATCCATAGTGTATTATTGGTGGCTATGTAGCATTTTGACGACATGGATCCATGGTGTATGATTGGTGGCCATGACCTACGTTTATGATTCCATTCATTTGTGATCTAAGCATGGGAATGCCTACCTCAGAACTGGTATTGTATTCTATAGATGCTTGGTTGTTTACAAGTTTTTGATTAGGTGTGCTCCTTGTTTTTGACACACACACGCATTTTACAAAGTATTTTGGCTGTCACAAGTTCCAGCCTCATACTTTGGGGGGAATTATGTTACACATTATTTTTGTCACTCTAGTGATGTCTCTACAAGTGATGTATTCAGGCTCCCACAAGGACTTTTTGCTTGAGAAAAGTGGTTGATGTCTTCTTCCAAAAAACACATTTTTAACATGAGTTCGTAGGTTGCCTATCTTACAGGGTGCGAAAATCCTTCATTCGCGTAGGCAGCCCAAACATTTGCAGCAATCACCGACCTCCTTTTGGTACTATCAAAATCCATTTGTCAGGCCATACACTGTAAGAATCACAGTTGGGCCACAGGAACTACAGGGATTTTTTTACCCTCGAATCTTCATTCACCATTACAAGGAGAACCATACATGGATTCACTACATATATACATGGATCCACTACATCCATTGGTCTACAACATTTTCAACAAATTTTTAGGGTGTCTATTCTTCCCACGGAGGTTCCACAAACTCTACAACAACCCATGTTTCTCTACAAACCCTTGGAATTCTTTGTTTCCCTCTACACTCAGAAAACTTCAAAGAGGTGTTGCGACCTCTACACAACATTTCAAAGGCTCCACCATATCTCATTTTAAATATCTATTCAATATCTCAAATGATTATTTCACAGAATCTCATTTGGATTCCTGGTTTGAGATATATCATTGATTGAATCTCAACATGTATTTGACCCATGGAGGTCACGCGTACCACCATCTTCAATGTTTTTTTATATATTTTATCAAGAAACTACATAAGGATTTCCACATATGGCTAGAAATATCGCTTCAATATATCAGATGGGTATTTCATGAAATCTCATTTGACTTCTTGGTTTGAGAGATATCATCAATTGAATATCAACATGTGTTTGATCCAAGGAGGCTGCGCGTACCACCATATCCAATGGTATTTTTCTCCCTTCTAAATAAATTCGATAAGGAGCTCCACATATGGCTAGAAATATCTCTTCAATATATTAAATGGGTATTTTGTGGAATTTCATTTAGTTTCTTAGTTTGAGAGATATCTCTAATTGAATATATGCATGTATTTCTTCCAAGACGGTTGTGCGTCACTATAACTTCAACAATATTTTTCTCACTCGATGAGCCACCTAAAAATAATTTCCAATACCGATGGAAATATATCTTTATTAGCTCAAATGGGTCTTTGCTGGAATTGGATTTCATCACCTATAACAAAAGTTATGAATAAATTTGTAGAAGGAGATTCAAAGCCTCCAAAGTCATGATTTTTCCATTTTTTATTAATGTAAACCGTTATGGGTCAACCACACAAAACCCTTCCCTTCATTGAAAATTAGAACATTGTACTCATGGGTCTCTTTGTAGCATGGGTGAAATGATTGGGACCATCATTTTCTAAGGGGGGAGGAATGATCCAAATTTTAGGGGGTATATGGTCTAAATTCGGATGCAAAAGTCATAAAGCTATAAGGCTAATAGATTGACCATGTAGATGTCCACCTCCTCATTAATTAACTGGGCTAACAGGTTGCCCATATGGGTCAAAGATATTCCCACCTCTCCATTATTGTATTGGGTTTTATTTTCCACTACTTAGTTAGTTGGGTAGTTAGATTTATTATTATAATAATAGAGACTCATTTAATGAGTTATTTACATTTTGGGTTTTATTTTCCACTACTTAGTTAGTTGGGTAGTTAGGTCTATTTTACTAATAATAGAGATTCATTTAATGAGCTCTTTTCGAATCTGTCCAATGGACCATTTTGTAATGCTATATAAAGGCCTAGCAAGCCTTCTCATAATATCAAGTTACTCATTTTGTCTTCTCTCATATTTTCTATTGTTCATTGTGAGATTAATTAGCTCCGAGGGATTTACTAGTAATTAGTTTTAGAGGTGAGGCCTCTCTTTGAGCCTCACCTCCCGAGTACTTCATTTACATGTTTTTGTCCATGCTTTTTTTCATGCAATATTGACATGTCTAAGATCCTCCTCTCTTGGCATTCAAGCCATCCAGATATTATCTCCTGAGATTTGGATCACACCTTTGGGGTGAAAAGGTTGGTCAGATGAGGTAAGTTCTCCAGGAATATCCTGCTTGTCATAGAGATCAACAGTGAAGGATTTAAGATGGCTTGCGATTTGGGAAAAGAGGTCCTATTTTAGGGTTTCCATTTCTGCATCTATGGATGAATGCATTTTTGCATTGATGGTGGTAATATTGGCATTGATTTTCCACACTTCCTGCTAAGTCATGGAGAAATCAAATGACAAGGTATTGAGGCGTGATTCCAGTTCTTGTCTATTGGTGTGGGGCATGGTGAAAGGGAGGCATAGAAAAGGGGTGGGTAGGACCACACATAAAATGGGTTACGGGTGAAAGGTATCATGATGATTAGGTAGAAGAGGGGAATCCAATGGGGTAGGTCCCAAATAATGGGGCCGAAAGGGGGTCAGGACCACAGAGAAAAAAAAGTTGAAAAATGATAGATATTACTATGATCAGAATGAAAAGAAGAATACAATGGGATAGGTCTCAAATAAGAGTACATGCAGGCCAAATTTTTTTTTTTTAATTTATTTTATTACTTCTGCGGAGTTATACTCTGATCTAAATAATATTGTAGGGGAAAAATGTCCAAACTCTTAACAAGAAGAAATGTGTACTAATTTCGCAACCCAAATGCAGGAGGCAAGGTTGCACAACAATAGATCTTGTTTGTTCCAATTTTGGTCTACTTTTGTCCCAAGGGTTAGAGTGTTGAGGGTTTCTACAGAAAAGGGTTTGTCCTGTGCTATAGCTCTCTAATATACATGTGGGGTCAAACAATAGTACTCTACCCAATATCTTAGGGCACCAACTAAAGAGGATAGAATGTACCCTTAGTCGTACTACTGGATTATGTTAGGGATCCAACCCCTCACGTAGGTAGAATAATATATTCTGATGTAATAAAGGTCAATATTAATAAGGCCTAGCAATAAGGAAGAATAAGTCGAATGTAAGAAGACCTAATGGAAGCTTTTGCTTCTAGAAGTATATTCCTCTAGATGGTTCTTTTGATAGACATATTTAGTATAAATAGGATTCGAGGGTATTAGAACTGTTGTCTTGGATTAATTGTAATAGAACTTTTCTCAATTGAAGGTTTCCCCCTCAAAGAGGCAAGTGAAAATTTCTCTCAGAATCAAAGTGCTCTTTCTGGTCTTATTTTGATATATTTCCAGTATTATTGTGGTGTTGTTCTGGTTATGTTGTTGTTTATCTTCCATTGCAAGAATTTTATTTATGTTTTACATACTTTTTATATATGGAATATTAAAAGTGGTATCAGATAACTTTCCTTAGCAGAAAATTGTGGGTTAATTTGTTTTTAGGGTAGAGATGTATTCCGATGTCTTTAGATAAACCGATCGACTCAAAGGGGTACCAACCATTTAGGTCGTTTGATAAAGTTGAAACAATCTGGCACAATGGAAGACTTTATAGCTACTTTTGAGCGACTGGCTTTTTGTATAGAGTACATGGCTGATGCTTTTTTTCGAGAATGCTTTATTAGTGGCCTCAAGGATGAGATTCGTGCCCTTGTCCTCATGGCTCAGCCTTAGAATTTGGTGGAGGCTACTAAGTGAGATAATGAAGAACAACAGGTTGTCTCTTCTCAAAACCGAAAACCCTCCTTTATTCCTCACACTAAACCAGTAAATACCACTACTCCTCCTACTCCACTAAAGATCCAAAAATTGACCAAGGCTGAAATGGATGAAGGCCAACTCAAAGGACTTTGTTATAATTGTGATGAAAAATATTTTTTGAGACACAAGTGTAAGGAAAAAAATATTTTTATGTCCATCTCAGAGGATGTTTTGGAAGAGGATGTTGAATCCCCCCTTGTGTCTATGTCACCTCAACCCACTGACATAACCCCACCCTCATATCCTCCTAAAGTAGAACTGGTCATTTCCCTAAATGCTCTCACTGGCTTCTGGACTCCCCAAACCCTCAAGATAATTGGCTACATCAAGCATAGGAAGGTCATCATTCTTGTTGATAGTGGAAGAACCCATAATTTTATTCATCATCACATTGCCCAAGAAACTATTTTTTATACCCATGCAGTCAATAATTTCCAAATCATGATTTCCAATGGCGGGTCCATGAAATGTGGAGGGCATTGTGAAAATATGCATCTCCAAATTGGTGACTACCACCTGAAATATCATATGTTTTTTATCGACATGGGAGGTTGTGACATTGTGTTGGGTGCAAAATGGCTAAGAACTTTGGGTCCCATTCTCATGGATTTTAATGAATTAACCATGTAATTTGACCAAGAGGGCCAACAATATAAGTTCCAAGGCATCACCATCATTTCTCCTGAGATCATTAGTTCCCATCGCATGGAAAATATGCTCAAAAAAGGTCATTCGAGCGTTATTTCCCAACTCCATGCCATACAAGCAACTGAGACACCCTCTGTGTCACATGACCTCCAATCCATCCTCTCTAAATATCAAATGGTTTTTTCCACTCCCCAGGGACTCCCTCCTTCCTGTGGTGTTCATGATCATTCCATTCCCCTTATCCCAGGAAGCCTTCCTCCCAATATTCGTCCCTGTCGTCACCCCTTTTCCCAAAAAAATGAAATTGAGAAAATGATTCAAGAATTGATTAACGCATGTGTTATCCTCCCTAGCACAAGCCCCTACTCCTCTCCTGTGGTCATGGTCCTTAAGAAAAAAGTTTCTTGGTGCATGTGTCTCGACTTCTGCGCCCTAAAAAAACTCACCATTAAAGACAAGTTTCCCATTCCTGTCATTCATGACCTCTTGGATGAATTGAGTGGCACCCATTTCTTTACTAAACTTGATTTTGTTCTGGCTACCACTAGATCCATATGAAAGAGGCAGACATTCCTAACACTTCCTTTAGAACTCATGAGGGCCACTATGAGTTTTTGTTCATGCCCTTTGGCCTGTGTAATGCTCCCTCCACTTTCCAAAGCCTCATGAATCATGTCTTTCGTCCTTTTCTCCGTCATTTTGTCTTAGTTTTCTTTGATGATATCCTCATCTATAGAAAAACCTAGAAAGACCATCTTGCTCATGTGGATTGAGTTCTCCATCTACTCTCTCAGCACGAACTTTTCCTGCAACAATCTAAATGTTATTTTGGTGTCTCAAAAGTCAAGTACTTGGTTCATCTTGTTGGAAACGCAGGCGTCAGGGTGGATCCAAAATTTTTTGAAGCTATGAAAGACTGTCCTCACCCAAAGACTCTCAAAAGATTGCATGGATTTATGGGCTTAACAGGTTATTATTGCAAGTTTGTTAAGAATTATGGAAAGATTTCAGTGCCTCTCACTGCACTCCTTAAAAATAATTCTTTCAATTGAACTCCAGCCACTGCTCAGGATTTTGAAACATTGAAGATGGTCATGTGCACCACAACAGTCCTAGCCCTTCCTGATTTCACAAAGACCTTTGTCTTGGAATGTGATGCTTCAAGGAAAGGAATTGGTGTTGTCCTTATGCAATAGGGTCGACCATTGGCCTTTACCAGCAAACAACTATCTGAACGAAATTTGGGCAAATCAATCTATGAAAAGGAAATGTTGGCTATTCTGCATGAATGTGATCTTTGGCACCCTTATCTATTGGGGCAATGCTTCCAAATTAAGACAGATCATCAAAGCCTCAAATATTTTCTAGAACAACGCATTTCCTCCCGAAAGAAACAAAATTGGGTGACTAAGCTCTTTGGATATGATTATGAGATCACTTACAAGAAATGAAAAGACAATGTGGTTGCAGATGCACTTTCCTAAAAATATCAAGATGAAGGGTCACTTTTTTCTCTCTCCTTCATTGTACCAGATTGGCTCCAATTTGTTAGCCAAGAATGACTACAAGATCCCAAAAGTTTGCATCTGATACAACAATTGCAGTCCAATTCTCCAGTTTCCCCAGAGTACTCTTGGCTCCATGATGATATTTGATACAAAGGTCATTTTTATTTAAGTAAACGGTCAAAACATAAATCCACGGTACTTTTTGAGCTTCATGCTACACCCACAGTTGAGCACTCTGGGTTTACCAAAACCTATGACAGGGTCAAACATTATTTTTTCTGGGATGGTATGAAACAGGATGTTCATAATTTTGTTGTTGAATGTGATGTTTGTCAACACAACAAGGGTGAAACAGTCAAATCTCCTGGCACACTACAACCGCTTCTTATTCCATGTGCTATTTGGCGGGATATCTTTATGGATTTTATTGTAGGCTTACCTAAATCAGGCAATAAATCAGTCATCATGGTGGTAGTTTATCTTCTTTCCAAGTATGCTCATTTTTGTGCTCTTCAACACCCATTTACAACATCCACTATGGCTCAAATTTTCATGGATCAGGTCTTCAAGCTTCATGGCATGCCTGTTATCCACAATTTTGGTCATCGTGATGATGTTATGATGATGGAAAATCAAGCTCTTCACTAAGAACACTTTCCTGAGAAAAGTTACCTTTGTTTGCTTCCAAAAATCATGCGTTTAAAGGAGGTTCGCAGACTACTTATATATTTTCCTGCGAGATTGCCTGATTCTCACATGTTGCATTAAGCTGGGGTGTGAGGGGTTCACACTGTACCTAACTATCAGGGTGCGAACATCTTCTAAAGGAAGAAAAAGATAAATTTCTCGAGCCTTCTAGAAGGGAATCTTCCAGAAGGATGAGTTGGCATTCGAATGGTTATCTAAGTACTGGCTTTCCTGATATCTTGGGATCATTTCTTATCCAAGTAACTAATCCATTCTCTCTTATAAATTGAGAGGAATGCTCATGGAAAGGGTTAAGCAGCAAGCTAGTAAGAGATTTATTGGAGAATTAGTACAATATTGTATGAAGGGCTGATGCTACAACAACTTGAGACACCAGCAAGGTTATCAAAGTGGTTGATTTTCTTCATGCATGAGCAAGTGTGTGTGTCAGAGCTAGGAGCCATCGAAAGGAGATCTACAACATCAAGGCTCAGGTTGTAGTTTTCACTTTCTATCAATTTAATACGGTAATATGTCCCTTTCCCATAAAGATGATGTCACTTTATTACATAACTCCTTGATCATATGTATAGATTAGCTATTAAATATATTGATCTGCCTTCACTTTGATTGGTTTGTACTGTTGTGATCTGAACGACACAAGAGCATTGGAGAAAAGCTTGGAACAACAGAGACCCAAGGAAAGCATTCATAAGGTATGTACATGCTCCTAGCTTCGTAGTTCATTCAATAGTCTAGATCTAGGGAAAGTGTATTATTCAGTCCTACTTTGTTCTAGATCCAGGTGGATCTAGGGAGATCGGTTTGTGTCCGCACTTACGGATTAATCCTGAAACAAAATTGGCGACTCCACTGGGGACTTATCCCATTTTTTGGTGGTTTTTTTTGTTTTTTCCATGGCCATTTTCTCTGGTTCCATTCTTCTCTTGTTTTATCAGTCTCTGAGTCCTCAGGATAACCTGAGAGACCTTCTGGGTCTATAAGCCTCTGTCACTTTTGCTTTGATTTTAAATTTTTTTATCATCTTCAGGAGTTCTCACACTATGTCTAACTACAGCCTGCGAGAACCAGTTAGGTTCACACCCTGCATATAGGGTCCAGTGCGAACACCTCGCACCTTGCTTCAAGGTGGCCTGCGAGAATCCTATCTTCTCACACTGTGTTACACTGCTTGCCTGCGAGCAAGATTTTTGAAAATTTTGAATATAAGTTTTGACTACTCAGATCAGTTGGTTCACCTCTGATTGGCTTATTGGATCATTGATTTATACTTCTCTTGCTTTAGTTTGCATGCTTGCACTGTTTTAAGGTTTCAAGGTGTTTCCTGCCCTTTGTAGCTTGAATTTCATTTCTTGGCTCTTATTGGAAATTCATTCTCTCTGACTTCTGGAGTTGAGTGTATCTGGTTGGCTGCGAACCAGTGATTGGTTGAGAGTTAAGTGTTCGGTGTTTCTCATTTGCTTGTTGGTTCGAAAGAACATTTTCATTTGTATTGAGAAGACTCATTGGTTTGATTTTTGTTTTGTTTTTTCTTTCATTGAAAGAAGTGATTGGGTTGTTATTGATTGATTCTTTAAGATTTGGTTTTATGATTTCTCATTGACGTAGTTGGAATTCTTTTTGGAAAGTGAATAATAATTTTTTCTTTCAAAAAACATTGTTTTTGCCTTTTAGAAAACATTGAAAAATCAAATTTTAGAGTTTGTTGAAGTATTTGGAAAAGACACATAGAAATTGTCATTTGATAAATGGTTGTTTGCATTGACATCTGAAAGGAAATTGTGCATTGCATGATAGTATTGTGTTGATTTGGAAAATTTTCTCTCTCTCCCATAACTAGGATTCATGGAATGAAAAGAGTCATATTTCATTATTATCCTTGCATTACTTGGGCCAGAGTCATACAACATGAGTTTCACTTCCGTTACCTTTGAGTAAACAACAGCTCTTAAAAACATTGCGTAATCTTAAAATTTATCTAGTAACTTTTTCTAGGGCTCTTTTACACCAACATTTAGCTAGGCTAGTGCTTTGGAGTAGGAAGAGAGATACACTCTCCAAAAGCTCAAAAAACACAATAGAATCTTGAGTTAGGGAGTGTTAAATTCCATTTGCAACATATTGTCCTGGGACGCCCTTCTTACACAAGGGTCAAGCACTAGGTCGCATTGGTGTTGGCAGAGTTACTAACCTTGCTTTGTTGACATCGGTGTAGAGATTGCACGTATTACGGGGATCACTCCAAGGTATACCCACAATGATGAGTGGAAGCCTTTGAGTTGATTTCGGGCTAGATACCCTGCCCTTGCGTGTGGATCAGACTGACGACTGTTCCCCCAGGTTTTACTGTTGTTTGTGGTGACCTTAGTGGCCTATCTCTCTAGATTCTTACCCAAGGTGACTGTGAAGGGGAAAGTCTTTACGGTACCTGGAATTGACGTTGGCCAGACTCACTCGGGCTCCTTGGAGGGTATACCCATGATTATGTGTGGGAGCTTGCACCAGGGTGTAAGTCCGTTAAGCAGGTCGTCAGTGTAACTTTTTCACTTGTTGCAACGTTGGATTTCATCACCAACTAGTGGCTTCGAAATTAGAAGGTTTTGTTTGCTTGGTGATTACTTCCTAGATTTTCTTTACTAGTGTGTGTTGTTTCTCAAAGTTGACCATAGGATTTTCTTAGCGGATATTTTTACTTATTTATAATTGCTCCCCCACGATGTTCACGTAGGATGCAAGGCTTATCTCCGGAACATCCAGACGTTTCGCAACCCTTACCTACGACGACACCTGAGGGTACCCCTGAAGGTTCCCCTCATCAAAGTGAAGTCCAAGATGTTTCTACATCTTCTCCACAGGTAGAACACACTGATTCTCTATAATATTTTCGAATTACCAATACTAGAGAGGACTATCGCATTTGTCACGGTGAACGACCTTTTGTGCAATTAAATCCTTCCGGAGAAGCAGCTGTTACGTCTTCTGAATCAACTGTTGGGCCTTCTTCTAGTGTAGTAGGCCAAGATCCTTTGTGGTCGGGTGATTTCTGATGAGTCCTTTTCGGTACTGAGTCACCTCCGGTTTGCGAAATCAACCCTCCAGTATCTCCTGAGACTGAAACTACACCTGTAGTGACAAATTACCATTTTGTTCTTCCTCCCGAGATGGCCCATATCGCAAATACTACGAGTGTCCAAACCAGAATTCCTGCGACTACCCTTGCTCCTATCAATACCCAGAGAATACTTAATGTTATCCCAACATTGCCACCCAGGTACCATGCGTTGAATGCTTCTAATCCAACACCTCTGCAAACCCCAGCCGGTTCTCCAGGTGGTCCTCCTTTTCCTGGGTATCCTATTCCCGGTTTTATTCCGACACTCCCTCAATTTCCTTCTGGTAATCCTAATACTAGTGGAACTATTCCAACTGTTGCACCCAACTTGTAGATTCCTGTTGGTGGACAGGGTGGTACGGTTCCTTTTCCTTTTCCTTTTCCCGGACACAACACAGTTACTACACAACCTACGGTTGGTACACAAATTTCAGGTGGAACTATACCTACTATAGGGGGACCAACTTCACCTTTTGGACAAAACATACCTCCTGACTTGGCCCAGTATTGGAATCAACTTCTACGAAACTTTCCTCAAACTGTTGGGGGGCAACAAACTGTCCCTACTATAGGCCAACCTTATCCGGGTATAACTAATCCTATTTGGGGTTCGGGTCATACTACTCAACCTCAGGTCCCTACTCAAACTCAAGGTCATAATCCTTGGGGTTACTATCCTATCCAGCCACCACCGAATCAGCCAGGGTCTTCCCTCTATGGTCAGACTGCATACGGTCCTACTGGTTTGCCGACAGGGATTCCACCCCAAAGTCACCAGTACCCACAAGTGAATCGACAGTTGCCTTTTCTTGCTACCTTGGATTTGCCAGATTTGTCTAGGATTCTCAATGATCCTATTTGTCACTCTCCCCAATGGCTTGCTATTCCTGCTAAGCTTCCATCGGATATTCTGAAATTCGATGGCAAGGCGGGAGAGGACCCAAATAATCATGTCATGACTTTTCATTTATGGTGTTCGTCCAACTCGTTGATGGATGACTCCATTCGTCTACGTCTTTTTCAAAGAACCCTTACTAGTGCTGCTGCGAAGTGGTATATTGAATTACCATGAGGTTTCTTTTCTGATTTCAACACCCTAGCTATGGATTTTCTCACACATTACCAGTTACCGATCCGTTACGATACTGGGACTGAGATCTTGACTTCTTTCAAGAAAACTAAAGTCACTCATATTTCGGATCATATCCATGAGTGGCGAAGAAGACAACGTCTCATTAAACTTGAATTCCATGATCAGTTACTGGCAGAATGGTTTACGAAATCTTTCGTGAATGAAATTGGTAAAGACATTGCTATGGGTGGTGTTGTTACAGAGGAGCAGGCTATCATTCGTGATCAATATCTTGATCTCGTTTATTCGCAAACGGGAACACTTTATAACCTGCTACCTGAACTACCTCGTCCTGGTACTTCCAACACTTCAACTACTCTAGCTTCCTCGCATGAAGCTGATGGTGTGATTGGTACTACTCATACCCACTCACACTATGTTTCAAGTACAACCGCTAAATCCAATTCTTCTAATGTTCAAAGTGCTCTGTCTCCTGATCCTCCCACCGGTAAAACTTCTGAAGTGAACGTTGTTCAGTCTACGCCGACCGGTAAAAATAAATCAAAGAAAGGGAGAGGCAAGAATAATGAGAGTAAAAATAATAATCAAAATGAGCAAACTAAAACCCCTCCTATTGACGATCGGGATAAGCACAAACTGCGTTACCCTTTCCTTACCTGTGGTGACGATCACTACACGAAGGATTTTCCTAGACGTGTCGAAGTTAATAAGTTCCTTCAAGGAACGCCGAAACCCTCTACACCGGCAGTCTTGTCCCAGCCCTTCCCATCTCAGCAACAGGCCTCGTTGGTCATCCATGACCAACCCTCTACTTCTACGACATCATATGTTTTGATGTGCACCGGTGATTCTAAGAACAATGACGTTGCCATCGCAACAAGAGCCAAAGATTATTCTCCATCTAAGGAGAAGGTTGACGATTTACCTCCTTCTTTGGTACAACCCTCTCCACCGACTCCACCCACCAACGGTCCTCTTCATCTCGAATGACCGAGCCTTGATACAGTTATATGACCACCCCCGAAAGGTGTCGTTAAGAAATCGACATTCAATCCTCATGCTCATGCAGCCCAGAACTATAGCATTGTCGAAGATCTAGCCCAAGCACCTTCAACGATGTCTGCCCTTGAAGTCCTTCAGTCTTGTCCTGCACAATGAAGGGCTCTGTTGAAAGCCATATGTGGAATTAATCCTACAGATACAAATTTGATAGTCTTTGACTTGGAAGACCATATTCACAGGTTACCCCCACAGCTTGCATTTCAAATACAAGTTGTTGTCGCCGACAAGAACATTTGTCGAACTGTTATTGATGAGGGTGCCTCTACATGTGTAATGTCTTTTACTTGTTGGAAAGCCATTGTCTCTCCTCCTTTAAATGAATCAAAAAATACTTTGAGAGCCTTCAACGACTCTGGTTTTAAGACTTACGGTGTTCTTCCATCGTTTCCAGTTACTCTCGAAGGTAAGACAGTCCAAGTTGAAGTGGAAGTTTTCGATGCTCCCCTGGATTATAATCTTCTACTTGGTCATAGTTGGGTAGACTCTATGCGTGCTATTGTGTCAACACTTTTCCGTGTAGTCCATTTTCCTCAACAGGGAAAGGTCGTCACGGTTGATCAACTTGCCTTCTTTAATTTCGATACTCGCACTGGCAACGTGTCGTTTATAGCTAAAACCCCACCGGGTTATGAGAATGTTGGAGTCGATCTTTTAAAAGACTCTTCGTTAATGGGTACTTTCCCCATACCACCACCACCCGATATTCCATGCCCGTCAATTGCTTCTATTAATATGATCTCTACTGTACCTCATGAACTTCCTGTGTCTTCCGACCCTTGGATATTCCCTGATCCTGGAGATCATACTCGTTTCGGCGACGTCATGACGTTAAGTCCGGTCAAGTCTGCTTATCATGCGATTCAATCGATGATACCTTCTACACCCTCTGTTGATGAGTTGTCTCCTGATCCTTTCCATGTAATCTTTCCCACTGACAATATGATCATGTCCATCATGGCCAACACACCTTGGGATGATGGGCATCATCGTTCCATACTGTTTCTGGAACAACACACTCTCAAGAATTACCAGCGGATTTCGACTCCGTCAACCGTTGTTGTCATATCGATCATTCCCGGATCTACACGTGATGTGTTTGTGGAAGGGAACCTCGGTAATATTTCTCCCACGATACCCATTGATATTTAAGTTAAACCTGGGATAGTTGAAAATGTGCACATTGGAGCTTCGTGTTCTCCAGAGGAAATTGTCACCTATACTGCCTTGTTCAAAGCATTTCGTGACATCTTTGCATGGAGTTACGAAGAGATGCCAGGTATCGACCCGGATATTGTCATGCATGAAATTAAGACATACCCCGGAGCTAAACCAGTCTGGTAGCGCCTCCGTCCTGTCCATCCACGCAAAGCGGCAGCTATCAAGCTTGAGGTTGAAAAACTTCTCAAAGCCGGTTTTATTTATCCCGTGGCTCTGACAGAATGGGTTTCCAAACCTGTACCGATTGATAAGAAATGTGGTAGTATTCGTCTTTGTGTTGATTATCGAGATATTAACAAAGCCTATCCCAAGGACAACTTTCCAACCCATTTCGTTGACCATATCATTGATGACTATGCCGGTAGTGAAATCTTTTCTCTCATGGATGGATTTTCCGGCTATAATCAAATTAACATCGCTCCTAAGGACCAACATAAAACTGCTTTTTTTTGTCCTTGGGGTACTTTCACCTATAGAAAACTTCCCTTCGGTCTTAAGAACGCAGGTGAAACATTTCAACGTGCTATGTATTATGCGTTTCACGATATAAAGCATATCGTTCAACCTTATTTGGACGACTTGCCAGCTCATTCTTTACGTCGAGTCGATCACCCTAATCATCTCCAAGCAATTTTCGTTCATTGTCGGTTCTATCGCATTGGCCTGAATCCTCATAAATGTGTCTTTTGCGTAGAGTCAGGTCGTCTCCTCAGTTTCATTGTTGCACGTCAAGGGATCCGGGTAGATCCTATTAAGGTTGAGGCGATTCTTAATCTTCCTCCTCCTTCTTCATTGCGCCAGTTACAAAGTTTGCAGGGGAAAGCAAACTTTCTTCGTCGTTTCATCCCTAATTATGCTGAGATTACTCATGGTTTTACACGTCTTCTAAATAAAGGTTCAGATTTTGTTTGGGATAAGGTTGCCAACAACGCTTTTGAAGCTTTGAAGCTATCCCTCACAAAAGCTCCACTTCTTTTCCCTCCTGATTATAGTCGGGATTACTTTCTTTATCTAACTGCTTCTGAGTATACTATCGGCATGGTTCTCGTTCAGGAGGATGATGCACACGCTGAACATGTTATATATTACTTGAGTCGAAGTCTCACTCCCACTAAAATCAAGTACCAACATGTTGAAAAGCTGGATCTAGATGTTGTTCAAGCAGTTCAACGTTTTCGTCATTATATTCTCTCCAGGAAAACTACAGTGATTTCGCATTGTAACCCCATGCAACATATTTTGACACGTCAATTGTTGGGGAGCAAGTAATCCAAGTGGATTTTCATTCTCCAGGAGTTCGACTTGGAATTCGATCGCGCCACGTCGAAGAAATCCTTAGTTTTTGCTGAGTTAATTTGTGATTTTCCCCACTCTGCCATGGAAAGTGTAGCAGTCGATTCGTTACCTGACGAATCACTTTTCCTTATCAGTACTGATGATATTTGGTACGGATATATCATTATATATCTCCAAACTCAAACTTTCCGGCCTGCTGTGTCTAGCGTCGAACGCCATCGTATCCATTATCAAGCACGTCAATATATTATCCTCGGGGATACTCTTTACCGTCGAGGAATTGACTCTGTCTTTCGGCGTTGTTTGAATTTTGATGAAGCTGAGAAAGATTTGAATGAATGCCATTCAGGAGCATGTGGTGGTCATATGTCTGGGTATGCTACTGCCCAGAAAATCTTGCGTGCGGGATATTTTTGGCCTTCCTTGTTCAATGACTGCATTATCGTTGTTCAGAAGTGTCATGCCTACTAGACTTACAATCAAAAGATTCGGGCGCATCCTGATCCCCTTCATCATGTGGTCTCGGTTGGTCCTTTTTCAAAATGGGGCATTGATTTCATGACATGTCACCCTCACTCGGCCGAGGGGCATGGTTATATTATTGTAGCTGTTGATTATTTTACAAAGTGGGCCGAGGTGATGCCAACATTCGATAACAATGGAAAGACTGCAGCGTTATTTCTTTTCAACCATGTCATAGCACGTTTTGGTGTTCCTTAGGCTATCGTTACCGATCACGGTAGTCATTTTAGGAATTATATGATGTCTGAACTTACGGAAAAGTTGGGCCTTCGTCATGATAGCTCAACACCCTATTATCCATAGGCTAATGGCCAGGTCGAAGCATTCAACAAGGTTCTCATAAATATGATTCGACGGATGATAGGAATTCATAAAACCAGCTGGCACACGATGTTATTTTCGGCATTGTGGGCATATCGGAAATCTGTTAAATCTGCTACGGGATTTACACCCTTTCGTTTAGTTTATGGCATGGAAGCCATTCTACCAATAGAATGTGAAATACCTTCTTTGAAGCTAGTTGTAGAACTCTTACCCAATACTTCTGTTGAAGAGGAACATCTGTTGTATCTGATGCGATTAGACGAGACTCGCTGTGATGCTACGCTTGTAATAGAAGCCCAGAAGAAATGTGTTAAGGCACAATATGACAAGCATGTCAAGCCTCATCTCTTCTCTGAAGGAGATCTTGTTCTTCTATATGAACAAGATAAAGATGTCCTTGGAGCTAGGAAATTTGAACCAATGTGGCGTGGCCCTTACATTGTTCGTAGAGTGTTTGAAAAAGGAGTGTATGAGCTGGGTGATTATGATGGTATACCTTTGAGTAAACCCAGAAATGGGTTATACTTGAAGAAGTACCATGCATGAGTTATTTTTGCAAGAGTACTTGTATTTTTATGTATCATACTGTGTGTGTGTTACTTTGGTTTTCTTTTGACGTTATCTGGTCTCTGCCCTTACATGAGATTGTGTTTGATTGCCAGATGTCGGAGTATTCACTACCTTATTTTGGCTTCGTTGATGGTGCTAGCCATAGTACTCGGAACCTATCTTCCGCTGCGTGGGAAATCTATGCCCCAACAAACGAACTTATATCTTTACGAGGTGTATGTCTTGGCCGAGAAACCAATAACATCGCAGAGTATAGCACCGTTATTGAGTTATTGGTTGATGCTATCTCTCTCAGAATTCGTCATTTGGTTGTGCGACTTGACTCGCAGCTTGTAGTACTACAACTAAGTAATGTCTACTCTATTCGAAGTCCTACTTTATTAAGGGTATATTTGCGAATTCACCTCTTGGAACGATATTTTGATTACATTGAATATCAACATATTCCTAGATGTCTTAATACATTAACAGATGCTTTAGCTGATTATGTATTGGACAGGCATTTAAATCATTTATAAATCAAACACATTAAAATGTACACAATGTAAAGTAAACCAGTAGAAGCCATGTATATATATAACGATCAAAATAGTTTGTTTTTATAAAATGTTTGTCTGAAGACCAAAATATCAAAACTTGAAGCTCATAGCTTCTACAAGGTGACGCCATGGATGACGTTCACGGTAACACACTAATGTCCTAGCAACTCTGTGGAGTAGTCGACCCATAGATGCAGAAACCCCCACAGTGTGACGTTGATCGCATCGTGGAATCTCTTCCAGAGTCATATCTGGAACGTCTGCCATCAGACCCTCTAATTTCTGCTCCACTGTCAGATAATCCTCGGCATACTGTGGAAATGCTACTGCTGCCTCTCCTTGTCGTTGGATAGGAGAACTGCTAGCAGGTCTATATGGTCCAACGTCTGTGTTATCAATGAGTATTTGGTGTTAGTCTTCGGGTAAATCTATAAAACAAAAACATTTAAATATGATAAAATTCAAAAACATTTAAAAATAAAAAAAATTGTGTACTTCTTACCGAGGTCTCCCCACTGAGCATCTTCAGGAAGTGCTAGATATGGATCTCCTCAGAAATCCATCCTGGCATATGCGTAGTCGTCCACCATCAGCATCTGGTTCCGCAACCAGTCAAAAAAAATATCGTCATATTTGACGATAGGTCCTGCCACATGTCGGGCCATGAGCCGACACCACCGCAACATCCTCGGATCCCCGGGACCAGGAATATCCCACTCAGCCTGTAGATGAAATACAGGGACTCTCTCCAGGAAGAAAGACACTAACAACGATCCATATCCAAACTGCTTTAGATCTCCACGTCTGCACTTAGTCGGTCGTTTCTTGATATTGCGCAATACTGCATCAGCCTAGTTAAATACCCGGGGCTCGATACACTCGATGGCGTACTGGAAATAGCTCTGCAATGCCATATGTGGAGCAACACTTCCAGCCATCCGAGAAATGGTGAAGAGAATGGTGCGGAGAGTTAAGTCAGTTACTCCCCAAATTGCCACTTTCCCTTTCTTTCTTTCAGCCTTAGGTACGCAATACTGGTTGCAATATTCACTCATTTTTAAACCACCTGCTCTGCTACCGGTCAAACTGACATAGGACCCATGCCTGGATAATCCGGTCAAGAAATAGATGTCCTCGATGTCAATAGTCAATGTATGAGCTCCCACGATGAAAAATTGTTGGTCCAGATCCCACATTCGGACTAAGTACTCCAGTAATCGAACTTGGGCTCTCATGCCTGGGATAGAGAAGTATTTTAAGAGACCACAGTCTCTTAGTGAAACTATGGTGGGAGTATGGTTTTCGGCATTAGCTTTATCCTCCTCATTCTCTCGTTCCCACCACTCTAGCACCATGGTTGTGGCTATTTACCTGCATAAGAAACATACAAACATGGTTAATGATCTTATACATGAGATAAAAATTTTCTATTGGTTAAACGTTGCATAAATTTTTGAGTTCTGCACTGTTCGCAGGTGACCTACTATACATAGTGCAAAATTATCGCAGGTGGCTTGAGGCCCACCTGCGAGAATGAGTCATTCTCGCAGGTCCCATATGGGCCACCTGCGAGAATGCCTCCACGCGCATAGGGTTCAAAAAACTAATTTAAAACTGGAATTTTTACCAATGAAATTGAATTTTTAAACCATGAAAAGATCAGGAATGGAGAACTTACCAAAATGCTGCTGACGGCTCATCAAATGGTCACCCGTAGCTCCCGGAAATCGACACCGAATGCAGAGGGTAAAATGAGGGTTTTTGAACTCAATGGTAACAGTGTGAAAATGATATGGTAAATTTTGTTATTGACTCATTTTAATTACTTTTTACTATATCAAATGTGGGTTTTTTATGTTTATTTATTATTTAACCCTAATCACTGATATGAAAATGAGTAAAATGACTTGCAGGTAACATGGATGATTATGGAAAGAAGTTTTCTACGGTGTGGTGTGATTTTGATTGTTTTCTATGGTGTTGACATAAAACCTCGAGTGCCTTTTGTCCGTTCTTGTGCTTGTGAAAAACATAAGAACATGATCGAGCGTTGTTTTATCACTTTTTCGGGCTCACTGTGGTTATACAAAAAAGGAACCCCCCTGGAGTTTTCTTTAAGCTCTTTTCAGACTCTCTAAATATGAAAAGATTGTCGAGAAACCTTGCTATCTTCATGCTCTCTAAAGTATTTGAAGTATGCGTCTTTCGAGCGATAGTTTACCCCTTTTTCGGTCTCGTTGGACTATTGTACGAAAAAGGAACTGAGAGAGTTCTATTTTAAGTGTTTTTCCAAACTCTATAATCTTGAAAAACCTTCGAGTTTACTATATCTGGACTCGTTAAACAAACATTGACAGACCCATGATGGGACCGAACCACTCCTTCTTAGGGTTCATTAAAAATACTCCGAGGGACTCGTCCGAAGGATGAGCTTATATCAACAAGCATATGTGATCCTCTTCAGGCTTGTGTAAAAATAAAGAGGTACTTGCCAGAAATGGTGGGGGGAAATTTGGGAAAGGGATATGTTTCATCTTTGTATTAATTGGCAGTAAGCGTCGCTCTTGAACATGACACCCCCTATTCATCATTTGAAGTCGGTTTGGGAAATCCATTTGTCTCTCATTCTATTTGATAACAAGGTCATTCCATGTGTTGTATTTGAGTCAATGTTGCCAAATCATTAGTCTTGTCGTTCATATGTTCAAGAGAATTTCATCTGAAACCTCTATTGAGTCGGCCATCTGCAGTTATCCATTCATTTCGTGTCGGCCTTCCCTGTGTCTGGTCCAATTTGCAAAATGCTCTGTTTCACCTTCAAACTCTGTTACTCATTTCGTGTCACTGATGGGGGATACATCAAGGCCCTCCTGTGATGAGTTTTGTTCCGTCGACTTCAGCACATTATCCAGAATCAAGACTTAGAAATCATTTAGTACCTTGAAGCTTGCATGCCTCAATGGCAAGTTTCTCGCTTTCGACAGTGGGTTTACATCATTGACCCTTGATCGAAATATTTCGTCAGATGTTCGACATCAACTCATTTATTCACACTTGATGGATTGTACTATAGTACCTTGGGAGTCATTGACATCAATGGTGATTTCCCTCGCACTTGTTAACGGTTGCATCAATGATCGGTAATCAAGTGGTTTCTGACATGTTTGACTTCACACATGTAATCACATGGTTAGATTCGTACTTTAGGCGATGAGATTGAAGACCCTGGATATTCTCTTTATGATCCAGGTTGCGATGGAGTATGTATAATTTGTGACACATAGATCCACTGTGTATGTTTCGTGGCTATGTCGTCTTGCTTTAAAACTTTGTCGCATAGATCCACAGTGTATTCAGGTGGCTATGCTATATTGTGACGGAATGGATCCACAATGTATGATTGGTGGACATGACCTTGGTTTATGATGTCATCAGTCTGTGATCTGAGTATGGGAATGCCTACCTCAGAAATTGGTATACATGATATTCTGTCGATGCTTGGATGTTTGCAGGTTTTCGATTAGATGTGCTCTTGGTTCTTGACACACACATGCAGCTTACAAAGTCTATCAACTATCACTGGTTCCACTCTCAGACTTTGGGGGGCATTCTATTATCCATAATTTTGGTCATCGTGATGATGTTATGATGATGGAAAATCAAGCTCTTCACTAAGAACACTTTCCTGAGAAAAGTTACCTTTGTCTGCTTCCAAAAATCATGCTTTTAAAGGAGGTTCGCAGGCTACTTATATATTTTCCTGCGAGAATGCATGATTCTCGCAGGCTACATTAAGCTAGGGTGCAAGGGGTTCACACTGTACCTAACTATCAGGGTGCGAACATATTCTAAAGGAAGAAAAAGATAAAGTTCTTGATCCTTCTAGAAGGGAATCTTCCAGAAGGATGAGTTGGCATTCGAATGGTTATCTAAGTACTGGCTTTCCTGATATCTTGGGATCATTTCCTATCCAAGTAACTAATCCATTCTCTCTTATAAATTGAGAGGAATGCTCATGGAAAGGGTTAAGCAACAAGCTAGTAAGATATTTATTGGAGAATTAGTGCAATATTGTATGAAGGACTGATGCTACAGTAGCTTGAGACACCAGCAAGGTTATCAAAGTGGTTGATTTTCTTCATGCATGAGCAAGTGTGTGTGTCAGAGCTAGGAGCCATCAAAAGGAGATCTACAACATCAAGGCTCAGGTTGTAAGTTTCACTTTCTATCAATTTAATACAGTAATATGTCCCTTTCCCATAAAGATGATGTCACTTTATTACATAACTCCTTGATCATATGTATAGATTAGCTATTGAATATATTGAGTTGCCTTCACTTCAATTGGTTTGTACTGTTGTGATCTGAATGGCACAAGAGAATTGGAGCGAAGCTTGGAACAACAGAGACCCAAGGAAAGTGTTCATAAGGTATGTACATGATCCTAGCTTCTTAGTTCATTCAATAGTCTAGATCTAGGGAAAGTGTATTATTTTGTCCTGCTTTGTTCTAGATCCAGGTGGATCTAGGGAGATCGGTTTGTGTCCGCACTTACGGATTAATCCTGAAACAATGCCCCATTCTATTATTTATGATCGCAACCTAACTTTCACCAGCAATTTTTTTCAAGAAATGTTCAAGCTACAAGGCACCCAATTGCATCTCAACACAAATTATCATCCTCGGAATGATGGTCAAAATGAAGTTGTCAACAAGTGTTTGGAAAAATATTTGAGGTGTTTTGCCTTGGAAAAGCAAAATTAGTGGGCTCAATGGTTACCACTAGTTGATTGGTGTTACAACACTTCAAACCATACAGCTACCCGCATGACTCCTTTTGAAGTGGTATATGGAAAAAAGCCACCTTTAGTTTTCTCATATTTTCCAGGTGTCATGAAGGTCTAGGCGGTTGACGAAACGCTTAAAGTTTGAGAGGCTATTCTTCGTACACTCAAAGAGAATTTGGTCATGGCATAGAATTTCATGAAGCAACAAGTAGATCAAGGTTGCTCTGAACGTGAATTTGCAGAAGGGGATCAGGTGTTTCTTCGACTGCAACCTTACAAGCAAAATTCCCTCAAGGTTGACCATTGTCAGAAACTAGCGCCCAAATTTTATGGTCCTTATACCATTCTGAAGCATGTGGGACATGTGACCTATCAGTTAGCTTTTCCCATCCATTCTAAGCTACATCCTATTTTTCATGTTTCCTTCTTAAAGAAGGTGATTGGAACTAAGTTCCAAACTCAAACCAACCTTCCCAAGTTGGAGGAAGAAGGCTCCATTTGGCTACAAACACAAGAAGTTTTGGACTAGCGTGAGCGTTGCCTGTGTCAACAAACCATCAAGGAAGTGTCAGTCCAGTGGAAAGACACAAACCCAGCTGATGCCACTTGGGAACCAACTACCATTCTACAGCAATTTCCACATCTCAAGCCTTGAGGACAAGGTTGTTTTTAAGGGGGACGACATGTTAGGTACCTAACCCCTCACATAGGTAGAATAATGTATTCCAATGTAATAAAGGTAAATATTAATAAGGCTTAGCAATAAGGAAGAATAATTCGAATGTAAGAAGACCTAATAGAAGCTTCTGCTTCTAGAATGATCTCCCTCTAGATGGCTCTTTTGATAGACATATTTAGTATAAATAGGATTCGAGGGTATGAGAATTGTTGTCTTGGATATTATTGTAATGGAGCTCTCCTCAACTAGAGGTTTCCCCCTCGAAGAGGCAAGTTAACATTGCTCTCAGAATCAAAGGGCTCTTTCTAGTGTTATTCTGATATATTTTCAATATTATTGTGGTGTTGTTTTGGTTATATTGTTGTCAGATTACCCAGGTACTAGAGATTATCTTCCTGAGTGTTGTTCTCGGTGACACTATAGTATTCAAGTGACCGATCAATTGATCTATGGAGGGTTTGAGGATATTTAGGCCATTCTGTATACATGTGTTGTATGATGCGCTACGACTTGAAGGGGTACCAACATGGGTTACAAGGGTGTCCAAGAATGTGAGCTTAAGTACCTCTTGTATTTCCTGTGTGTATTCTTCCCTGACCATGGATTTATGCATTGAATGACAAATCACTGCATTTTTAAGATGTCGGAATGCGTCTCTACCCTTAAAAAACTTTAACCCACAATTTCCTTCCAGGGAAAGTGCTCTGATACCACTTGTAAGGTATTATATCTATTATAATAGTGGAAAACAAAAATACTGTAGAGAATAACAATGGAACAACACAATACATGAAACCACAACACCAAAATAATACCTTTATTGATAGGAATTAATGTTCACTTGCCTCTTTGAGGGGGAAAATTTCAGCAAAGCAACGCTCTATTACAATAATTCTCAAGAAAAAACTTATCATGCCCTTGAATCCTATTTATACTAAATCCATGTACCAAAAGAAAAATCTAGAGGAAGATCTTTCTAGAAGTGGATGCTTCTATTAGGCCTTCTTACATTTGACTTATTCTTCCTGATTACTAGGTCTTATTAATACCAACCTTTATTAGATGCAAAATATATTATTCTACCTATGTGAGGGGTTAGGAAGGTTAGGACCCTAACAATACTAGAGAAAGTATCAGATCCAAAACAATTTGAAAGTGATACCTTGTCCCAAGAGAGATTTAACATCTCACGGACATCATGCCCGCAAGAGCAGGGTGTCCCTTTCCTTCAATGCAATGTCTAGTCACGAGAAGGAGCATTACACAGCGTTGTACATGGGGAGCTTGGATCGTGCGATCCATATTTCCACCCTTCAAACCCTTTACCATCTTCATAACCTTGCTTGTCCTCCACACATGGGTTAAGTATGGGCACCTAGATACCTAGAGCTACCACTTCCTTCCTTAACGTGTGGTCATCTCCACCGTATAACACCACATTCAGGTAAATACGTTTGGATTGTTATTTTATATTAATAAGAATTTCTTGAATTGATTTCCAACTTTGTTATACAACTGAAACCGTTGGTCAATATGTTGGATCAAAATCAAACTATTTCTGGCTCTTGAACTCGATGTGCTACTTATGCTTCTTCATTAGGGTAGTGGTCCCTATTGAACTTGGACCCTTGGATCCTAAACCTATGGATAGTATGGACCCATCCTCCAGAGACATTCACCAAGTATTGCACTATGCCTTAGTCTTAAGGGCCAACGATTTGTCCCTTTTCTGACCTCTTTCCCTCGATTCTAACAATTCATTTTCATTCCTCCTCTAAACCCAATGCCATCTCCTTTTAACACCACCTTCGTCATTTGCATAATATTGAGGGATGGCTGAAATGGAACAAATAAAGTTCACTAAATTAATATGCATATCTACCATCACTACGGTGGCACAAAATAATGGTTATGGTTATCTATTACTAAAATATTTTTGGTAATATCAACCATGACTACAGTTGCACAAAACAATGACTACGGTTTCATATTAATAAAAAAAATTATTAATACTAGTAAATGAAGAAATACCATTAAAACTGGAATTTGAATGTTTATGCGGTAAACAATTTAACAATTACAACTTAATTTGAAAATTATAGATTACCTAAATAAGTTGGCAATAATACTTATAACTTAATTTAACACAAATTATAGTTTAGCTAATTAAATTAACAACAACATAATTTAACACGTAAATATTTTGATAAGAATTTGATATGTGATTATTTTGACAAGAATTTAAGTTCTTAAATAAACTTAAATATTAAAATTGTAGTGTACTACTTTCAATCACAAGTTCTTAACATTGCTAAAACTTCAATCAGGGAGGGAGGGTGGGTTTGATCCTGGTTGTGATCTGAGCGATTTAATGGATCCTATTCATTAGACCATGGTTAGGATCCGAGTGATTTAATGGATCCTAGTGACTTTGGGAGAGGCGTTGGTTGTAGGACAACGTTTTGTCAGCTGGGTAAAGGGATAGTCTAGGGTTAAAAAATAATTTAGTGGCTGACCTGGTAGATACTAGGTGTGATGGAATTCAATGTTACAGTTATAGAAGATGGATTGGAAGACGATCACTGGTGGAGCCAAGGTGGCCTTCTTAAACCTGATGACATGTACATGGAGGAATTATGGCAGTACCAACAATCTCTTTTACAGGATGACACGAGGGTTGGTAAGAGAGAGTCAGAGCTAGAGGCCCGACTCTTGATAGGAACATGTGGTGATGTATCCTGCAGAGCTACGGATACGAGATCTATTGAGGTCATAAATGAGATTTTTTCTCGGGAAGAGGAAAGGGGAGGTACGATGAGAGCATTTACAACCAACCTACCATCATATTGTTTGTTCAAGGATTCAGAGGGAGGGATTTTTGATAAGGAAACAATAGAGGGAGAGGGAGGGCCAGATGTTTTAGGTGAAAAATAAGGGGTGGTGGATGGATCAATAGCTATTTAAGTAGAAAGGAACTCTCAGTGTAGACCTGGGTCTGACAGGTCTGCGGATGTAGAGCCAGGGATAGGGAAAGGAAAGATTTTGTAGGGCAGTGGTTGGGATTGGGAGGGAGGAGTTTGTGTAAGTTGATGTACTAACCAACATTAGGAAGGGGGAAAACCTTTGAGCAGGTTTAAAGGCTTGGAGAGTGAAAAAATCAAATCCTAAGGTAACTCTTGGTTAGAACATCAGGATGTAGGAAGTTGGTTTTTTCTCTTTACGGGGGCTTGTAGGTAGGTTTGGGTACTAGGATATGGTGGCTAGGGATATACATGGGTGGGTAGCAAATACTTGGGGCCCTGTGTTGGGATATTTACCGGAGGTTTTCATCCTGACCAAAGGTTGGTATTGCTTCATTTTAATTCCCTGGAGGATGTGGAGGAGGTGTTGAACAAGTTATGGGTGGTGAATAATGATAGTCTCATGTTAAAACGTTGGCATTGTGATTTCAATCCGGAGAAGGAGGTTATATGATACAAAGATTTTTGGGTCTTATTGCATGGATGTCCTCTCGCCATATGGAACTTGGAGGCTTTTAAGGAGATTGGGAACACGCTCGAAAAATTTATACATGCTAAATCTAAATTATTATCAAGCTCTGCTAGGCAGATGGGGAAAATGCTAGTGGAAATTGACCTGTTTGAAGGGTTACCAGTCGAGATAGAAATTGTGTGGCATGGATATGTGATCCATCAGAGGCTGGATTATATGGGGGGTTCCTTTCATATGTATAGTCTGTAAGGAGACGTGACACATGCGACATCAATGCTTTGGGGGTAGTAAGAAAGTAGCACAAGGCTTGTATGATGTGGTCGGTGAAGTGGAAGTGAATTTGCAGTCATCTAACACGATTTTTTCTTCTGAAGACTGGATCGAGCCCCTACATTTTCCAGCATTGGATAGTGATATAGCGACCGGTAAGTTAACCCATATCTGTTCAAATATCTCTTCCACTCTTTCTGTTAGTGACATTGGTCAGAAGAAGGTTTTAGGGTTGGAGTCTTCTAAGCCTGAAAATGCTTCTAAGAGGAGCTTAGGACATGTGAGTAACCCTGTTTGTGTTGAATATACTAAGGGATTAAGGAAGAAATGCAAGGAAGGAACTCATAAAGAATCCTTAGAAGATGTTTTGGGGTCTAGGAGGGTTTTGGAAGGGAAGGGACTAGATTGCTTTGTGGGTGGGGGCTCTGTTGCTTGAATTAGGTTGTTTGTGGATCAACCGAGTGTTTTGGTTAAGGGGGGGGATACTTCTATTTCAGGAGGGACTTATTTTTATGCAGGCGAGGGGTGTCATACTTTGGGGAGGATAATCTTTGAATCTGAGGAAGATAGGAATGCTCTAAGGAGTGGGATTTCGGCTAAGATTACTAATGGGGGGATTATATTGGTTAATCCTCTAGTGGCATCGGTTTTCAAGGTAGGGTATTTATTGTTTGAAGGATGTTTGGATTTCCTTACTTTTCCAGTGGGAAACCTTGTAGCAAAGTCTTCTGTAGGCTTGGAGGAGAGGGTTGAGCCATATTCTTTGCTTACACAAGATGTAAATTTTATTGGGGTTGTTGAGGATTCTGCAAAATCCCAGAGTGTTATAGGTCAAAAATATTTGATTGTACTTTACGAGATTGATGAGTCTTTAATTAACTTTATCCCTACCTATAGAGATATTCTCACCAAGTATCCTCTGTCAATTTTTTCTAGGGGAGAATCTCTACCTAAGACTTTAGAAAAGAAGGGAAAGGATGAGTATTCAAGGGGTGTGTGTGCTCTTAGCTCGGTAGGAGAGGATTCACTATTGAAACGGGTTCATCATGGAGGTTTGGAGAAATATTTATCCCTGTTAAAGACTAGAAGTGCTAGGAATTTAGGGAAAGAGAAAGAGATTTGTGCTACTACCTGTTCTATAATGGTTGATGGACCTAGGGTGCTTAGAGCTCAAAAATACCTAGCGCAAGTTAAAAAATGATTGTTGTTACCATTAATGTTAGGGGACTAGGGAGAATCTCAAAGTTCTTATCCCTAAAAAGGTTCTTAGAGTTAAAAATACTAGATGTTTTACTTGTCCAGGAAACAATGGTCTGTGTAGCAAAAGCAAGAGAATTTTTTGTCTAGTTACTTCCAAATTGGTATTTTTGTGGGGTGGATTCTTTAGGACACCCTGGTGGGTTGTTAAATTCTTGGAATCCAAGAAAAGTTGAATTTTCTTCTTATTTGACCCCTGTAGGGATTTTGCTGGATGGAATAGTTAAAGACCTAGATAGAATATTGAAGTTGATTAATTGTTATGGACCTTATTTGGACAGAGAGGATTTTTGGGAGCCTATTAAAAGGGATGGGATACTAAATGAACACAATCTGGTACTAGGGGGTGATATAAACTTCACTACTTAAAATAGAGAAGTGTGGGGAGCCTACGCTAGAGCAGATCCCTTACATCGTTATTTTAGCCAGTTGATACAAGTTGAGGGATTGGTGGATGTAGAGCCATTAAAACTACTCCCTACCTGGAGGAATGGAAGAGGAGTTCAAGACTACATTGCTAAGAGATTGGATTAATTTTTTATATGTGAGGATCTTGCGCTTTCAGGGTATAGGTATAGAACTTGGGTGTGTAATTTAAAGATCTTTGATCATATGCATGTGATTCTCCATTTGGAACACGATAAAGGAAATGTCTGTTACCCCTTCAAATTTAATTCTATATGGATGGAGGAACCAGAGTTTGTTAATTTTGTTAGATCCAACTGGGTTGGAATGTTGGGAACAAATATTTTAAATCCTATGGATTCATTGGTTAAAAAGCTAAAGATAATCAAGTCTCTAGTGATAAACTGGGAAAGAAAGAAAATTTTTGAAGCAAAGGAAGAGATAGTAAAAATTGAATTTCATTTGGATACACTATACTCTAATTTCCTTGGGGGATTCGAGAAGGAGGAAGATAAACTGTTGCTAATAGAAAAAGAGAAGAGGAAATTGCTTCTAATGAGATAAGAGGAGGAAACTTGGAGGCAAAAGAGTAGGTTAAACTGGTTGGCTTCAGGCGATAGGAACACAAAGTTTTTTCATGCTTATGCAAATTCCAGAAAACAGAACAATACTATCTGGGAGATTGCTAAGGATGATGGAATGGTGATCACTAATAATCAAGGTCTACAAAAGGAAGCAGTTGGAATTTTCCAGAATATTTTTATGGCTCTTCCTATCCTTTCCATTTCTGATCAACTAGCATTTTTAAGGAATTATCCAAGGATGTTTACAGAGGAAGAAAGCCTCGGATTTACTGAGCCAATAACTTCAGAAAAAATATTTTCAACTCTTTAAGGATTTAAAGCTTCAAAAAGTCTCGGGTCAGATGGCTGGACTATGGTAATTTTTCTGGCTTCTTTTACATTTTGGGTAATGATATATTGGAGATGGTTGAAGAGTCTAGGAGGAAAGGTAGGGTAACTGGATATTTGAATGTTACTTTTCTTTCTCTTATAAATAAGAGTGATAAACCATAATCCTTTGGAGGATATAGACCTATAGATTTATCTAACTTAGTGTATAAGATCATAACTAAAATTATTGCTACTAGGATAAAATCATCTTTGTCTTTTGGTATTTCAAAGGAACAATTTGGATTTCTTGAGGGTAGGAAAACTACTGATGCCATTGGTGTTGTACATGAAGTTGTAGTATACAAGATGTAAAAAGTATGCAGAACAGAAATAAAATGCTAGAAATGGCAGAATAACAACAATATAACTAGAATAATCACCACAATAACACTGAAATGATATAAGAATAACAACAGAAGTAGCACTTTGATTCTGAGAGCAATGTTCATGGGCCTCTTTGAGGGGGAAACCTCCAGTCGAGCAGAGTTCTATTACAATAATCTCCAAGCTAAGGTTCTCATACCCTCGATTCCTATTTATACTAAATATGTCTATCAAAAGAAGCATCTAGAGGAAGATCCTTCTAGAAGTGGAATCTTCTATTAGGTCTTCTTACATTCAACTTATTCTATTTTATTGCAAGGCCTTATTAATATTGACCTTTATTACATCTAAATATATTGTTCTGCCTATGTGCGGGTTAGGACCCTAACATGTCCTCCCCCTTAAAAACAACCTTGTCCTCAAGGCTTGAGATGTGGAAATTGTTGTAGAATGGTAGATGGTTCCCAAGTGGCATCTGCTGGAGTTGTATATTTCCACTGGATTAACACTTCCTTGATGGTTCTTTGATGCAGGCGATGCTCACATTGGTAAAAAACTACTTGTGGTTGTAGCCAAATGGATCCTTCTTCGACTAACTCGGGAAGGTTGGTTTGAATTTGGCACTTAGTTTCGATCACCTTCTTTAAGCAGGAAACATGAAAAACAGGATGTAGCTTCGAATGACTGGGAAAATATAACCGATAGGCCACCTGTCCCAGATGTTTGAGAACTGTATAACGACCATAAAATTTGGGTGCTAGCTTCTGACAATGCTCGGCCTTGAGGGAATTCTAATTGTAAGGTTGCAGGTGAAGAAATACCTGATCCCCTTCTTCAAATTGACATTCATAGCGACCTTGATCTGCTTTTTTCTTCATTTGATTCTGTGCCACGACCAAATTCTCTTTGAGGGTACGAAGAATAGCCTCTCGAACTTTAAGTGTTTGGTCAACCGCCTGGACCTTCGAGATACCAGGTAAGTATGAGAGAACTGAAGGTGTCTTATGTCCATATATCACTTCAAAAGGAGTCATGCATGTAGTTGTATGGTATGAAGTGTTGTACCACCATTCAGCTAGGGGTAACCATTGAGCCCACTAATTTTGATTTTCTAAGGAAAAACAACTCAAATATATTTTCCAACACTTGTTGACCACTTTGGTTTGACCATAAATCTGGGGATGATAAGTTGTACTGAGATGCAATTGGGTGCCTTGTAGCTTGAAGAGTTCTTGCCAAAAATTGCTTGTGAAAGTTGGGTCACGATAAGAAACAATAGAGTGTGGCATGCCATGAAGCTTGAAGACCTGATCCATGAAACTTTAAGCCACCGTGGATGCTGTAAATGGGTGTTGAAGAGTGCATAAATGAGCATACTTGGAAAGGAAATCAACAACCACCATGATGACCGATTTATTTTCCGATTTGGGTAAGCCTATAATAAAATCCATAGAGATGTCCTTCCAAATAGAAGGTGGAATCGAGAGCGGTTGCAGTGTGCTCGGAGATTTGAATGTTTCTCCCTTGTTGCGTTGAAAGACATCACATTCGAAAAAAAAATTACGAATGTCTTGTTTCATACCATCCCAGAAAAAAGAACGTTTGACCCTATCATAGGTTTTGGTGAACTCGGAGTGCCCCGCTGTCGGTGTAGCATGAAGCTCAGAAAGTATCATGGATTTATGATCTGGATTTTATAAGTAGAACAAAATTAATACAGATTATTAACAGGTTCTTAACAAAAAATAACAAAGATACAGTAAAACTGGTTTTCTATTCAATAACGAAATAAGTTGAAACTGTAAAATGTAGCAGAAAGGAGCTTGTTGGAATGGTGGCATCTTATCTCTGAGAAGAGATGTGATGGTTGCGCGCATTCACAAGAATAAGATTACAATGAGGCTCTAAAGGCATTTTTACAATAAAAAATAATTCCAAAACCCTAGACATCCAAAAACCTAACCCTAGGAGATGAAGTGCCAAAAGTCATGTGGGCCCCATTTGGGTAAGTTAGTGCATCGACTTCGCTAGGTCGTAAATTTTGCATACGATCTATGATTTAGGAATGTGATAGCTCGTTGGAAAGGTATCATCGAGGAGATTCATTTTGTGGGATCAATCATGCCTTTGTCTATCATTGAGGATCTTGATCCCGAAAAACCTTCATTTAGGCCCTCATAATGGCCCCGAAAGTTAAAACTCCTAAAAATAGTAAATTGCCAAAATTGTCAGAAAACTGTTTTGAGCCAGTTGGAAAAGGTGGGTGGCCACCGATATCCATATGGATCAATCCTCCCTCCTTAGGAATAAATGGTCTCCATTGCATTGAGTTCCCCCATCATATGAGGAAACTTCTACTGAATTTGGCCCCGGGTGAGCCACTTGCCTTGGTGCAGGAGCTGCCCTACTTTGACGACTCGATAAAGATGGATCCTTTGTTGTCGAGTTGCCTTGATCTATGTGTCCACAATCTGATCATTGGATGCATGTTGTATGTAGTCAGGGTTGAGCTCTGTGGGTGTCCGTTGTTCTGCTACTTCTGAGGTGTCCAATAATGGTGGGAAATAAGGGCGAAGGAGATCCACGTTGAACACTGTGTGTAGGCCAAGGCAAGGAGGAATGTTGAACTCAAAAGCATTATCCCCTGTGGCCTTGGTGATAGTTTATGGCCCATAATGGAGTGGGTGAAGATTCCTATGGGGTCCTATAAGACATTCATTTTGCAATTGCAACCAAACTTTGTCGCCCACTTGAAACTTATGTGGCACCCGATGTTGATCATGGCATTATTTATACTTGTCATTGGACTTCTGTAGGATATCCTAAACCTATTGGCATATCTGATGGATCCGCTCAATGAACCGGGTGGCTTTGTTAGCTTCACTTGGAGGAGGAGATGAGTAGGTCAAGGTGATCGCAAGGGGAAGTGCAACATCTATGGGACCCAATGGTTTGAATCCCAACCCACCTGAAAGGTGTTGTGGTTGGTTGAGCTATGTAGAGATCAGTTGTAGCTATGTTGTCCATAGGGAAGGCTCTCGTCCCATGTGTGAGGGTTCTTTGAAATATACATGCGAAGGATATGAAAAATCATTCAATTTACAACCTCAGTTTGGCCATCTTTCTGGGGGTGGAAGGTCGTGGATTTGGTGATCTTGGTGTCTAGCAGTGACTAGAGGCTCAACTAGAATGTGCTGAGAAATGCCTTTGTTGTGATGCTCTTCTTGTAGGCAACCAGAATCGCCATCTTAGAAAAGTGATCAACAACCACAAAAACACAGTCATTTCCCCACTTGGTGGATGGGAGGCCCGACATGTAGTCCATTGATATGGATTCCCATGGCCTTTCAGGAGTAGGAAGAGGGGTGTACAGGCCCTGTTTCTTAGTGGTCAATTTGGAAATAGCATAGCCAGTGCAGGACATGATATACCTGCTAACCTCCTGTCGAAGTTTTGACCAGTAGAAATGTTTTTGTACCATCGCCATTGTCTTTTCGATGTTGAAGTGTCATGCCACCCAACTGTAGTGGGCTTTCTAGATCATGTTCACTTGCTCACTTGATGGAAAACAGATATGGCCCAGATGACACAATAACCCATCCTGAAGAATGAAATTATCGACAATTGTGTTTGCACCCAACATTTGGTAGGTGGTGGTGAAGTCAGGGTCTGTCTCATAGAGTTGAGGCCATCCATATGTCTCATGGCCACAAGAGTCTAGCACTGTGGTGAGTGTCGCAACTGGAGGTCTGCTGAGGCAATCAACTATGTGATTGGTTCTTCCTATTATATACTTGATGTTGAGGTGGAATTGCTGCAAGTATGTGGACCACTTTTGATGGCAATCATTCTGCAATTTTTCCTATGTCTGCATGAACTGCAATGGCTTATGATCAGTGTGGATGACTCTCTCCTTCCCAAGAATGTAATTTCTCCACTAGTGGGAGGCTTGCACAATGAAATACATTTCTTTGTCATAAGTAGGGTACTTACGAACAATATCTGACAGTGTCTCACTATGATAGGCCACGGGGTGGTCATGCTGAGTGACAACGACGCCCACAACATAGTCTGAAGCATCTGTCTCGATATCAAAGGGATGTTTCAGGTCTGGTAGTGAAAGTACTGGGGTTGAGCACAAGCGTTGCATCAAATCATAGAACGCTTGTTGTTGGGACCGAACCAATGCAAATTTTTCCTTACCACCACCCCTATTTATTTGGCTGAGGGCCCATGAAATATGGGAGAATCCCAACATGAACTTGCGGTAGAAATTGGCAAGGCCCAAGAAGCTACGAAGATCAATGAGTGTTGTTGGGGCTGGCCAGTCATGGATGAATTGGATCTTGGTTGGATCCACATGTACACCATGCTGATCAATGATGTAGCCCAAGTAATGGACCCTGTCCATGTCCAAGGAGAATTTTTCCAAGTTGACATATAGCTTGTGCTGCCGCAGGGTGTGCAGAACCTGCTAAATATGCTACAAGTGTTCGACACAAATCTTGTTGTAAATTAGAATGTTATACAGATACACCACTAAACAAGTATTGGTTAATGGTTGAAGGATATCGTCCATCATCCTCATGAAAGTGGCTGCAACATTTGTCAAACCCAAGGGCATGACCAACCATTCAAAAAGGCCTTCCTTTGACTTGAAGGCAGTCTTCCAGACATATGTCTTTTCTATCAGGACCTGGTGGTAGCCATACTTCAGATCAATCTTACTAAAGTATTTGGGCCCTGTGAGTTGATCAAGGAGGTTTTTGATTCGGGGAATCAGGTACCAGTTTCTAACTATGATTTTATTCAGATCCCGGTAATCAATACAGAGTCACCAAGTTCCATCTTTATTCTGTACCAGCACAATTGGGCTCCCGCAAGGTGATGAGATGGGACAGATGTTCCCCTTGTGGAGAATTTCTTGGATCTATCACTTGATCTCCTCATTCTCTAATAAAGAGCGGTGATATACTGTCCCATTGGGCAGTGGTGCACCGGTAGTCAGATCAATGGGGTTCTTAACCTAGCAGTGCAGAGCTACCCCTGTAGGTGAGGAGAAGATATCTGAGTATTCTTCCACGACCTTATCTACTTTCTTCTGTTGTTTAGAGAGGTTAATCGCAGAGACCCTAGATGTGGCTGTGATATTTCTCTCATTTTGAGACTGAATCATGAAGAAGACAAACTTCCCCATATGAGAGATGACCTTCCTGCATTTCTTAGTAGAGATCAAGGAAATAGCACTAGGTGGGACTGCCTCGAGTATCCTATACAATTTCCTGTTCAAAGTAATAATAACACTATGAGGCCTAGACTCATATACAACATGACATTTCCATAAATAAGGTTGGCCCAAAAGAATATCACAAACTTCAAGAGGAGAAACATCACACAATAACTCATCTTTGAAGGGCTTGAGGACGTACGACAGTCGACACTGTTGGATGACACTGAGATCGCTTCCTTGGCGAAGCCATCTAATGGTGTAGGGTTGTGGGTGTGGCATTGTTGGCAGGGCCAGCCGCTTGATGACCTCTGCTGAGATGAGGTTCATCTGGCTACCCCTATCAACGATGAAGTGCAGCAGTGTGCCTTTTACCCACATATGTGAATGGAAGAGGCGCTCTCCTTCTTCTGGCTCGTCTGGTTCACCAGGCTGGAGCTTGGTGGTAGCAACAGTGGCACTAGGTTCCACATCAATGATACATATTCCCTTTTATGGTTCTAGCTTAGAGTCATAATCCACATCTTATTCAAAGGCTTTGACTTCAGCCACCAGCGACTGCTTTGAGCAGAAGTGAGCAGTGTTATGCCAAGGGCTCTTATGGAAGTCGCACCATTTCCCAGTATCTTTCTTTGTCTTTCCAGTGTCCTTCTTTCCTTGTGGCTTGGACTGGTTGTCTTGATACTATCCATATTTACTCTATCCCTTTTTCTGTGGGTTGGGGCCACCCTTTCCTATCTTTTGTTGTGAGGGGTTTCCAGGCTCAAATTGTCGCATCTTTTGTTTGAGCTTCTTCTCGATTTTGATGGCATATCGGTAAGTTGCGCCCAAGGATGAGATGTTCATAAATTCCATTTCAGTCTAGATGTATCTATGCAGAGAACCAAAATACTTGAGCACCAGATGTCACTTCGAATCTTTGATACCTAGCTTGGTGCGCAAGGTATGGAAGATATTTGTAAAATCTGACACTACTTGGTCTCTTTCTTTCTGCGGTGTGGTCCATTTGGTATATAGGTATTCATAACTTCTGAAAGGGTAGTATTGTTCCTTAATAGCATCCCTGAAGGATTTCCAGGTGGTCTTGATTGAAAATAATGAGGTTTCCTCTATTTCCTTTTGCTCATAGAAAGTTTCCCACCAATATTTGACATGGGGAATGACTTTGAGGAGCGCAAAAGTAATCTTTTCTCTATTTGAAAAGTTATGGAAAGAAAAATACCCTTCTAGTAGATTCAACCACTTGTCTACAACATCTGTGTCTATCTGACCTTCAAATATAGGGATATCAAAGTTTATTTGTACCTTGAAGGGGGTGACGCCTCTGTTCGAAGAAGATGAATCACATATTGGTAGTCGTCGAAGGATTTGCGTGAAACTATCCATCATCTCATTCCTCTGTTGCATGAGGGATTCCTCAATCAACAGTTTGAAAGGATCTCTTGTCCTGTCATCTTTATTTTCTCCTACCATGAGAGGTATCTTGGGCGTGTGAGAGCTTCTGTCCTCTAGAGAAACAAGCTCGAGACCCAACTCTTTGTACTCCGACCTCGTTGGGGACATGCATTAAGATGACAAGGAGCAGACCGCTCTGATACCACTGATGTGGATTTTATGAGAAGAAAAAAATGAATACAGATTATTAACAGGTTCTTAACACAAAATAACAGAGATATAGTAAAACTGGTTTTCTATTCAATAACAAAATAAGTTGAAACTATAAAATGTAGTGGAAACAAGCTTGCTGGAATGGTGGTGGCTTATCTTTGAGAAGAGATGTGATGACTGCGCGCACTCGCAAGAATAAGATTAAAATGAGGCTCTGAAGGCCTTTTTACAATAAAAAATAATGCCAAAACCATATACATCCAAAAACCTAACCCTAGGAGATGAAGCGACAAAAGTCATGTGAGCCCCGTTTGGGTAAGTTAGTACATCGACTTCTCGGGGTCGTAACTTTTGCATACGATCTTTGTTTTAGGCGTGGGATATCTTGTTGGAAAGGTATCATTGAGGAGATTCATTTTGAGGGCTCAGTGATTCCATTGTCTATTACTGAGGAGATCAATCCCGAAAAACATTCATTTAGGCCCTCAAAATGGGCCTAGAAGTTAAAACTACTAAAAATAGTAAATTGCCAAAATTGTCAGAAAATTGTTTTGAGCCAGTTGGAAAAGGTGGGTGGCCACTGATATCCATATGGATCAATTTAATCTTTCAATTTTTACTTAAATATAAATGGCCTTTGTATCGAATCTCATCATGGAGCCAAGAGTACCCTGGGGGAGCTAGAGCACTGGACTGCAATTGTTGGATCAACCAATCTGGTACAATGAAGGAAAGATAAAAAGGGGATCCTTCATATTCATGTTTGCGGGAAAGTGCATCCACAACCACATTTTATTTTCCTTTCTTTTAAATGATCTCATAATCATAGCCAAATAACTTAGTTACCCATTTTTGTTGCTTCGGGGAGGAAATGCGTTGTTCCAGAAAATACTTGAGGCTTTGATGGTCTATCTTAATTTGGAAGTGCTTCCCCAATTGATAAGGGCTCCACAAATCAATGGCATGCAGAATAGCCAACATTTCCTTTTCATAGATAGATTTTCCTAGATTTCTTTCAGATAGTTTCTTTTTGGTAAAGCCCAAAGGTCGACCCTCTTGCATAAGGACAACACCAATTCCTTTCCCTAAAGCATCACATTCTAGGACAAAGGTCTTTGTTAAATCAGGAAGGGCCAGGACTGGAGTAGTGCACATGGCCATCTTCAAGGTTTGAAAAGCTTGAGCAACAGTTGGAGTCCAAGTGAAAGAGTTCTTTTTTACGAGAGCAATGAGAGGTGTTGCACTCTTTCCATAATTCTTAACAAACTTGTGATAATAACCTGTTAAACCCAGAAATCCATGCAATATTTTGAGAGTATTTGGGTGAGGTCAATCTTTCATAGATTCAATCTTTTTAGGATCCACCCTGACACCATCCTTGCCAACTAGATGACTCAAGTACTCTACTTCTGAGGCGCCAAAAGCACATTTAGACTATTTCAGGAAAAGTTGGTGTTGAGAGAGTAGATGGAGAACTTGATCCACATGATCAAGATGTTATGTCTAGGTCTTGCTATAGATGAGTATATACTCAAAGAAAACTAAGAAAAAATGACAGAGAAAAGGACGGAAGACATGATTCATGAGGCTTTGGAAGGTGGAGGGGGCATTACACAAGCCAAAGTGCATGACCAAGAACTCATAGTAGCCCTCATGAGTTCTAAAGGTAGTCTTGGGAATGTTTGCCACTTTCTTATGTATCTGGTGGTAGCCCAAACGAAGATCAATTTTAGTAAAGAATTGGGCGCCACTCAGTTCATCCAGGAGGTCATCAATGATAGGAATGGGAAATTTGTCTTTAATGGTAACTTTGTTGAGGGAACGGAAATGGGTTGTACTTAAAGAAGTACTATGCTTAAGATCATATGTGCATGAGTGCTTGTATTTTATTGTATCATACTTTTTGTGTGTTACTTTAGTATGAATTTTCATTATTTGGTCTCTTCCCTTGACCGCTTATCTTGTGTTGTGCTTGGTTTCCAGATGTTGGAGTCTTCACCACCCCACATTGGCTTCGCTGATAGTGCTAGTCGTAGTACTCAAAACCTTGCTTCTACTGCATGGGCAATTTACGCACCTACAAATGAACTTATCAGTCTGCAAGGTATGTGCCTCGGTCGTGCGACCAATAATATTGCAGAATATAGCGTCGTCATCGAATTGTTGATTGATGTTATTTCGCTTGATATCTGCCACCTGGTTATACGACTCGATTCGCAGCTAGTAGTACTACAGTTAAGTAATGTCTATGCTATCCGAAGTCCTACTTTATTACGGGTATATTTACAAATTCGCCTCTTGGAACGTTGTTTTGATTATATTGAATATCATCACATTCCTAGATGTATAAATACATTGACTGACGCCTTAGACAACTATGTGTTAGACAAACATTTGGGACATTTATAAACCAATCACACATCACATGTATAACACAACACAAAATAAGTCGGTAGAATCCATATATATGTATATAACGATCAAAAGTTTTTACAAAAAGTTTATGTCCAACGATCAAAATCTAAAAATACGAAGCCTATAGCTTCTAAAAAGTAGCGGCATGGATGACACTCATGATAACACACAACTTCTCGGGATACCCTATGGAGAATTCAATTGAGAGACTCAAACACACCCACAGTATGGCGCTGGTAACATCTCTGAATCTCCCCAATAGCAATATCTGGGACATTTGCAGTCAACCCCTCCAAGTTCTATTCCACCGCCTCATAGTCTTCAGCATCCCATCTCACCATTGGAGCCGCTTCTCCTTGCCGTTGAATGGGAGACATTCCTGGAGGTCTATATGGCCCCACATCGGTGTCATCAAAAAGAAATTTTTTGATTAGTTCTTGGATAAACATTAAAACATTTCATATGATAAAATTTGCAAAAACATTTAAAAAGAACAAAAATATGTACTTCTTACCTAAGTCACCCCACTGATCATCCTCAGGTAGGGCCAAATCCAGATCCCCTTGGAAATCCAAACCAGCATATGCGTAGTCATCGATCATCAGCATCTGGGGCCTCAACCAGTCAAAAAATGAATCATTATACTTGATTATAGGCACTGCTACGTGTCACTCCATGAGGTTACACCACCTCAACATCATTGGATCCTGTGGGGCTGGTAAACCTCAATCAACCTGTATTCCTAGCAATGGGACCCTCTCAAGGAAGAATGATACCAAAAGTGACCCATACCCAAACTAATTCAAGTCACCCTTTCTGCACTTCGTCAATTCTCTCTTCATACTGCGGAGAACTCCATCCGACCAATTGAAGACCCAAGGCTATGTGCACTCTATGGCATATTGGAAATAGCTCTGGAGAGCCATGTGTGGAGCCGTGCTCCCATCCACGCATGCAATAGTAAACTAGATGGTCCGTAGGGTTAGATCTTGGACCCCCCAAATGGAAACCTTACCCTTTCTTCTCTCTGCCTCAGGGACACAATATTGGCAACAATACTTTCTCATAGGGAGTCCGCCGCCTCTACCTCCGGTCAAAGTAGCATGGTATCCATGCCATGACAACCCTGTATAAAATAGATATCCTCTATATCTAGCGTCGGTGTATGGAATCCCACATGAAATAGTTTTTGATCCACGTCCCACATGTGTACTAGGTATTCCAACAACCTGAGTTGGGCTCTCATGCCTGAAATCTTAAAAATTTCAAGAGCCCACAGTCCTGGAGGCCATCGATTGTACCCGAGTCATTCCCGGCAATGGCATCATCCTCCTCATGTTCTCTTTCTCTCCATTCCAACATCATGATGGTCAAACACCTGCAAAAGAACCATGAGAGGGAAGTCAACAACTTGTTTTAAACTCTTGCATAATTTTTATTGAGCAAAACCTCACTTTAAAATCCATTTTTCGGCCCCCGCAAGTGGACCTTTTGCACAGTGTGAGATTCACGTAGGTGCCCTGAAGGCCACCTACGAGAATATTATATTCTCACAGGTCCCACATGGCCCTCCTACAAGAATTCTTGGGCGCATGTTCCAATCCTAAAATGGACTCCAAACACAACAAATTGACAATAAAAACAAAAAATAAACCACGAAAAAGTTAGAGAATCAAGAGATTACCTCGTTGGCTGAAACCGTTCAACAAATGGTCACTTTCGCCTCCCACAATTGAGAAAATAAATTTGCGGGAAAATGAGGTATGTTGGACAAGTTTTCGGCAAAGTAACAATGAAATGGTAAAAAGTCCTTTTCACCCATATTTATTCACTTTTTACTATTTTTTATTGATTTTTTATATTATTTTTATTTCTTTGTTTATAAAACCTAATACCCTAATAGCCTTGTGAGTGTGTTTTTTCATAGATATAGAAACTTCGAAGTCCAAACGAGGGGGTACGGGTGTTTTTTCTTTTTGTCGCATGTGCAACTACTTTTTTAGGGTTTTTTAGAAGAAACCTCGAGCTCACTCTTCATTCGTTCTCGCGCTCGAGAATATATGAGAACGTAACCGAGTAAACTTTTTTTCGTCTTTTCATACTCATCATGGTAACATGAAAATGACGAACATAAAGGAATATCCTTTAAGCTCTTTTCATGCTCCATAAAAACGAAAATATTGACGAGCAATCTTGTTCTTTTCATGTTCGTTAAAGTATTTGAAGAAAACGTTCGACGGGTGATAGTTTATCACTTTTTCAGTCTCGTCGAACTCTTTTACGAAAAAGGAACCGAGAGAGTTCTCTTTAAGTGTTTTTCAGACTCTCAAAACATGAAAAACCCGCGAGTTTTCTATCCTTGGACTTGTTAAACAAATATCGAAAGACCCATAATGGGACCGAACCACTCCTTGGATTACATCAACAAGCATATGTTATCATCCTCAAGCTTGTGTAAAAATAAAGAGGTACTCGCCATAAATGGTGGGGGAAATTTTGGGAAAGGGATATATTTTTGTATTCATATTAATGGCAGTAAGCGTCGCTCTTAAACATGACACCCCCTATTCGTCATTTGAATCCAAGTTGGGAAATCCATTCATCTTTCATTCGACTTGCTACAAGGTCCTATCTTGGGTTGTCTTTGAGTCAGTGCTGCCAAGTCCTTGGTCGTGTCGTTCATATGTTCAAGAGAAGTTTAAATGAGCCCTCTATTGAGTCATCCATCTGTAGTTGCCCATTCTTACTATGTCGGCCTTCCCTATGTCCATTTCAACCCATATTCATATTTTGTTTCACCCTCAAAATATGTTACTTATTTTGTGTCATTGATGGGGGATACATTAAGGCCCTCCTGTGATGAGTCTTGTTCCATTGACTCCAACTCATTATCTGAAAATGAGACCTAGAAATCATTTAGTACCTTGGAACCTGCATGCCTTAATGGCAGGTCTCTTCGCTTTTGACAGGGGTTTCACATCATTGATCCCTGATCAAGAGATTCTGCCGAGTGCTTGACTTCATATCATTCATTCACATTTGTTCAGATTGTACTTAGATACCTTGGGAGTCATTGACATCAATGGTGATTTCCCTCACACTTGTTAATGGTTTTCATCAATGACCGGTAATCAAGTGGTTTCTACCATGTTCGACTTCATCACATGTAATCAAATGTTTAGATTTTTACTTTTAGGTGACGGGATTGAAGACCCTGGGTCTCATCATTTTGATCCAGGCTGCGATGGAGTATGTATGCTTTGTATCAACACATAGATCCACTTTGTATGTCACGTGGATATGTCATTATTCAAGTCCTCTCACATAGATCCATAGTGTATTCTTGGTGTCTATGTAGCACTTTGACGACATGGATCCATGGTGTATGATTGGTGGCCATGACCTACGTTTATGATTCCATTCATTTGTGATCTGAGCATGGAAATGCCTACCTTAGAACTGGTTTTGTATTCTACAGATGCTCGGTTGTTTACAGGTTTCTGATTAGGTGTTCTTCTTGTTTCTGACACACACACACGCATTTTACAAAGTATTTCGGCTGTCATAAGTTCTATCCTCATACTTTGGGGGGAATTTACACATTATTTTGGTCACTCTAGTGATGTCTCTACAAGTGATGTATTCAGGCTCCCACAAGGAATTTTTTCTTGAGAAAAGTGGCTGATGTCTTCTTCCAAAAAACACATTTTTAAGAAGAGTTCGTAGGCTGCCTATGTTACAGGGTGTGAAAATACTTCATTCTCATAGGCAACCCAAACATTTGCAGCAATCACCAACCTCCTTTTGGTACTATCAAAATCCATTTGTCGGGCCATACACTGTAAGAATCACAGTTGGGCCACATGAACTACAGGAATTATTTTACCCTCGAATCTTCATTCACCATTACAAGGAGAACCATACATGGATTCACTACATATATACATGGATCCACTACATCCATTGATCTACAACATTTTCAACAAATTTTTAGGGTGTCTATTCTGCCCACGGAGGTTCCACAAACTCTACAACAACCCATGTTTCTCTACAAACCCTTGGCATCCTTTGTTTCCCTCTACACTCATCCAACTTCAAAGAGGTGTTGCGACCTCTACACAACATTTCAGAGGCTCCACCATATCTCATTTTAAATATCTATTCAATCTCTCAAATGATTATTTCACAGAATCTCATTTGTATTCCTATTTTGAGATATATCATCGATTGAATCTCAACATGTATTTGACCCATGGAGGTCACGCGTACCACCATCTTCAATGTTTTTTTAATTTTATTTTATCAAGAAACTACATAAGGATTTTCACATATGGCTGGAAATATCGCTTCAATATATCAAATGGGTATTTCACGAAATCTCATTTGACTTCTTGGTTTGAGAGATATCATCGATTGAATATCAACATGTATTTGATCCAAGGAGGCCACGCATAACACCATATCCAATGGTATTTTTCTCCCTTCTAAATAAACTCGAGAAGGAGCTCCACATATGGCTAGAAATATCTCTTCAATATATTAAATGGGTATTTTATGGAATTTCATTTAGTTTCCTAGTTTGAGAGATATCTCTAATTGACTATATGCATGTATTTCTTCCAAGACGGTTGTGCGTCACTGGAAATTCAACAATATTTTTCTCACTCCATGAGCCATCTAAAAACAATTTCCAATACCGATGGAAATATATCTTTATTAGCTCAAATGGGTCTTTGATGGAATTGGATTTCATCACCTATAACAAAAGTTATGAATAAATTTGTAGAAGGAGATTCAAAGCCTCCAAAGTCATGATTTTTCCATTTTTTATTAATGTAAACAGTTATGGGTCAACCACACAAAACCCTTCCCTTCATTGAGAATTAGAACATTGTATTCATGGGTCTCTTTGTAGCATGGGTGAAATGATTGGGACCATCATTTTCTAAGGGGGGAGGAATGATCTGAATTTTAGGGGGTATATGGTCTAAATTCGGATGCAAAAGTCATAAAGCTATAAAGCTAATAGATTGACCATGTAGATGTCCACCTCCTCATTAATTAACTGGGCTAACAGGTTGCCCATATGGGTCAAAGATATTCCCACCTCTCCATTATTGTATTGGGTTTTATTTTCCACTACTTAGTTAGTTGGGTAGTTAGATTTATTATTATAATAATATAGACTCATTTAATGAGTTATTTACATTTTGGATTTTATTTTCCACTACTTAGTTAGTTGGGTAGTTAGATCTATTGTACTAATAATAGAGACTCATTTAATGAGCTCTTTTCGAATCTGTCCAATGGACCATTTTGTAATGCTATATAAAGGCCTAGCAAGCCTTCTCATAATATCAAGTTACTCATTTTGTCTTCTCTCATATTTTCTATTGTTCATTGTGAGTTTAATTATCTCCGAGTGATTTACTAATAATTAGTTTTAGAGGTGAGGCCTCTCTTTGAGCCTCACCTCCCGAGTACTTCATTTACACGTTTTTGTCCATGATTTTTTTCATGCAATATTGACATGTCTAAGATCCTCCTCTCTCGGAATTCAAGCCATCCAGATATTATCTTCTGAGATTTGGATCACACCTTTGGGGTGAAAAGGTTGGTCAGATGAGGTAAGGTCTCCAGGAATATCCAACTTGGCATAGAGATTGACAGCGAAGGATTTAAGCTGGCTTGCGATTTGGGAAAAGAGGTCCTGTTTTAGGGTTTCCATTTTGGCGTCTATGGGTGAATGCATTTTTACGTTGATGTTGGTAATATTGGCATTGATTTTCCACACTTCTTGCTAAGTCAGGGAGAAATCAAATGACAAGGTATTGAGGCATGATTCAAGTTATTGTCTATTGGTGTGGGGCATGGTGAAAGGGAGGCACATAAAAGGGGTGGGTAGGACCACACATAAAAGGGGTTATAGGTGAAAGGTATCACAATGATTATGGAGAAGAGGGGAATCCAATGGGGTAGGTCCCAAATAATGGGGCCGAAAGGGGGTCAGGACCACAGAGAAAAAAAGTTGAAAAATGATAGATATTACTACGATCAGAACGAAAAGAAAAATACAATGGGATAGGTCTCAAATAAGAGTACATGCAAGCCCAATTTTTTTTTTTTAATTTATTTTATTACTCCTACGGAGTTATACTCTGATCTGAATAATATTGTAGTGGAAAAATGTCCAAACTCTTAACAAGAAGAAATGTGTAGTAATTTCGCAACCCGAATGCAAGAGGCAAGTTTGCACAACAATAGATCTTGTTTGTTCCAATTTTGGTCTACTTTTGTCCCAAGGGTAAGGGTGTTGAGGGTTTCTATAGAAAAGGGTTTGTCCTATGCTATAGCTCTCTAATATACATGTGGGGTCAAACAATAGTACTCTACCCAATATCTTAGGGAACCAACTAAAGAGGATAGAATGTACCCTTAGTTGTACTACCAGATTATGTTAGGGACCCAACCCCTCACGTAGGTAGAATAATATATTCTGATGTAATAAAGGTCAATATTAATAAGGCCTAGTAATAAGGAAGAATAAGTTGAATGTAAGAAGACCTAATAGAAGCTTTCACTTCTAGAAGGATATTCCTCTAGATGGTTATTTTGATAGACATATTTAGTATAAATAGGAGTCGAGGGTATGAGAACTGTTTTCTTGGATATTATTGTAATAGAAATTTTCTCAACTGAAGGTTTCCCCCTCGAAGAGGCAAGTGAACATTGCTCTCAGAATCAAAGTTCTCTTTCTGGTATTATTCTGATATATTTGCAGTATTATTGTGGTTTTCTTCTGGTTATATTGTTGTTTATCTGCCATTGCAAGAATTTTATTTCTGTTCTACATACTTTTTATATTTGGAATATCAAAAGTGGTATCAGATAACTTTCCTCAGCAGAAAATTGTGGATTAATTTTTTTTCAAGGTAGATATGTATTCCAACGTCTTTAAGCTACAAATATCTGTCGTTACGCACATAGACTCATAGTTAAGGGATTCATACACGCAGGAAATACAAGTGGTACTTAAGTGCACATCTGTTGGACACCCTTGTAACCAATTTTGGTACCCCTTTGAGTGGTAGTGCATCAAACAACACCTCTATATGGATCGGCCTAGATCTCCTGAAGCCCTCTTTAGATAAACCAATCGACCTCTTGACTGCTATAGTTCCACTAAGAACAACACTCGGGAAGATACTCTCTAGTACTTGGGTAGTCGGGTAGTATGGCTAAGGGCACGGTGTAGCCTCCTTAGTTGGTGTCTGGAGATATTGGGTCGAGTACTACTATTGGACCCCGCACGTATATCAGAGAGATATAGCAGAGGAAAAAATCTTGTCTGTAGAACCCTTGCATACCTAACCCTTGGGGATGGAAACAAAAAACAAAACAAACAAGATCTATTATCACGCAACTGTGTCTCTTGCATTTGAGTTTCCAAATCACTACACATTTCTTCCTGATTAAGAATTTGGTCATTTCATCACTACAGTATTCTTCAGGCTAGAGTATAACTCCATAAGTGTAAAAAAGAAAAAGAAAAAAAGGTATGGATTTTGTTGCACCATTATTTGAGACCTATTCCATTGGATTTATCTCTTCGCCCTTATCACATTCATACCTATCATTTTTCAAGAAAAATTTTGATCCCACCTGCCCCTTTTTGGTTCGCTCTTCATCATGGTCCATACCCATAGCCAATACTTGGAATCTCGCTTCAATACCTTGCAATATAATTTCACAGAGACCCAATAAGAAGTGAGACAACTCAGTTCCAATATTTCCACCATCAATAAAGACATGCATTCCTCCATCGCCACCTCAATCGAGGAACTCAAAGAAGACCTCAAACAAGACATTACTACCCAAATTGATTATGTCTCTTCCATGATCTACACCAAGCTGCATATCTCTACAGATCCCCCTTTATCTGACCCACCTTTGCATACTGAATCTGAAACTTCCTCTCATTCCCATAATTTTCAGCCCAATCACTTTCAGCACGACCTACGCCTTCTGCATGTGGATGTGACCAAATTTTATCTCTCGGATCCCATAGGTTGGTGTTAGCGATATTTCTTGTTAAGGGGGTTGGAGTGAGAAAGGTTGGGTTAAAACCCATTTGTCCTAAGTTTTGGGCGATAATGCGCCCATGATAAACAACACGGAAGTCCGAGCGGTCCAGATTCGCGCGCCCAGATCAACGACGCACGTTGGATTCCAGACCCCCCTTTCCTTTCTACCTTTAGGCGGGGGGGTCCGGAATCGGGGGCACACCTCTCCGACGGCCCAGATCAGCGCGCCCAGATCAACAGCGATGAAGACCATTCCGGACCCCCCCCCGCCTTTCTACCTTTAAGCAGAGGGGGGGGGGTCCGAAATCCCATATGCAGTTGTCCGACGACCACGATCGAGGCGCCCAGATCAACGATGTTTAAATAACCCCGCCCTTCTCAGCCGCTCCATGTTTAGCCAGCGTGGGCCACTCTCCTGCCTTGTCATCTTCCAGTCCACCTTTCTCCCTCTGTCGTGTGCCACTTGTCCACCTCATCCTTTCGGCCCGCGTGGTTCCCTCTTTTTCTCATCATCCACTTGCTGCTTGCCACATGTCCCGTTCCTTTCCTTTCCACGTTAGCCTCTCACCCGAAGGCGGGTTCGCTTCTCTCGTTTTCTTCCCTTCTACCCAATGTCTCCCGCCACGAATCGTCCTCCGTCATCTTTCTCTCATTCTGTCACTCCTTCCACGCCCTTACAACCCGACACCACCATTCCTGTCATGCGCCTCATCCTCCGCGCTGGTCTCCAGGCCTGTCCCTTAAGCTATCCAGTGATTCCAGGTGGCAGTGTGAGAAGTCGTCCATATCCCGAGGTGCTGAGTTGGTTGGGCCATTCTCAATCCCAAGAAGCAGTTATTGAAGTGGTTGGTGGTGGTTAGACATCATCTCCGCCATAATGGGGACGTCCGGCCGTGAATTTAAGGCACGTCGATTCACCGTTGGAACTGTCAAACAATTAAGGTTGCGTCTGACATAAGTTGCACGATCTTTTAGATGTTGACTGTCATAAGCCATGCAGACGCAAAGCTTTCAATGCATTTTCTTGGTTCCGCTGCTATTGTTGTTTTGAGTATATGTAGGCATTTTTGCCATTTTTGTATCTATCGATGGTAGAGATAAGCTCCCGACTGAAAAGTTTCAGCAAATACTCTGGTTGCCTGGTTATGCCTCTATGTTTGAGACTTCTTGGTTTATAACAAAAAGTTCTCCTTTTTCCATCTTTGTTTCTTCTCATGCTGGAGTGTTCACAGTCGAATGATTCACGTGGATTGCTGCATTTGTGTTGTGATAGAGGATTTGTCGCGACATTTATGTATTCTCTGGTTCTCTGCATTTGAATATAAAGTGACTTTATGTTTGAATGCTTTCTCCTCTTGTCTTTTATGAACATGATGTTTATTATAGACCTTTGCACCCTTCTCACATAAGTCTTCCACCTGCTCACCTTTTACTACGACTCACTGTTTGGAGTTTATCAAGACCTCACTCGTTCATGCATGCCTGGTCTGGTTTCTGAGTTGAGACGATATCGTTCTAAGTTTCCTTCCATTTGATAACCTTTAAACAAAACATGACAATAAACTGATGGGCGTCGGGCTCTGCTCCTGCAAGAAATCGAGGAGTGACTTCCGTCACTAACATTTCTGGCGCCGCTGCCGAGGACGAAGTTGAAGATTTTCCCTGGGCAGAACGACGTTGAGCCTCTGATTCTGAAGGTGCATCAGACATCAAAGCCATTAAAGATTGTTGTTGTGCACCTGGCGACTCCATTGTGGCGACTCCATTGTTTCCACATCACTGTTTCAGCTGTGACTATTGTCAGCACGCCTGGAAGCCGACCCTAAGGAGCTTTCTCGAGAAGGTTTCAGTAACTGCTTTCTCAGTCTGAGAAGCTTCCTGGGGTAACGACAACGTTAAGATCTAGCCTTTGATGGTGAACAAGGACCAGGCATATTTGAAGCTGCGCATCTTTCACCTGGCAACTTCATGATTCAATAATCGATTGGCGACTCCACTAGTTCGATATGGAAAAAATCCTTGCTCGTAGGTTTGCTCCTTTTAATTTCTCTGTTATTCCTGGTTTTCCTAATGTTGTCCCCTCTCTGGATGAATGGGGCGATTATTTGCCCATATTTGGAAAAGGTGAAGAGGACAACCCGGCTTAGCACCTCATTGAGTTTCATGAACTCATGCATCAGTGGGAGATACATCATGAGAATGTATTACTGAAAATGTTCATGTTCTCGTTAGTGGGGGATGCACGTAAATGGTATCGTTCTTTACCCCCGGCTACCATTTCTTCACTCAGTGATTTTCATGTAGCTTTCACCACCTATTGTCAGAGTTTGTATCCCCTTGAGTTAATTTGTCATAATTGTTGTGGGGGATACCACAACTCTATACAAGAGAAAGTTGTTTCTGACGAAAGCTGCGGGGAGGATCTTGATGACCTGGATCAGAACTTAGTCCCTTCTCCTCCCCATCCATCTGCATCCGAGGCAGGTTATGAAAGTGATAAAGTTACCAGGGAGGAGGATGGCGCCCTGAGTAAGTTGATAGAGCAGGTGAAATATCTCTCTGCCCAATTAGAAGGGTTGAAACATGAAGACTGTGCAGAGGATTTTCCAGTACTTGAGGCAGACACTCTGAGCAACACTTTTGAAGAGATTGTTGAAGATTTATTAGATGAGTTGGCATCTACCCCCGATGAGATTGCTGTCTCAGATCAAAGAAACAAAGAGGTAGTTGTGGAAGAGGATTGCTCTCTTTTCCTTCACGAGATTTCCCACGATGTGTTTAAATTCGGGGTTGAAACGAAGGAGCGGGGGATAGTTCCATTTCTGCAAGTTGAAGAAGATTTGTCTCCCCCCGACTTCGATGATTATCTGGAAGAGGAGTAGTAGAGCCCGACATCACCTTTTTCTTGTCAGAGCAGCCAAACCACTTATGACAGTTACGAATCAGAGTCTGAGCTCGATATGCTGGGTTTCCAAGAGCAGGTCGCAGAACCTTATCCTCTTCTCGCTAAAGAAAATTATCGCGAGGAAATCATCCACCTCGGTCTTTCAAGAGACGCCGAGCAGTATGAGGAAGGGCATAATTTACCCGGGCGACCTATTTACGATGGATACGGATCCGACCCTGGGGAGAGCCAAGAAGAGGAAAGAGAACCAGAGGAGCAGTCTGCCCTTTGTTCAGAGCCAGTCAGCAAACTGATCCACCCCATGGTCCCTATTTATGATGAATACGAATCGGACCTGGGGGAGACCGAACCAGAGGAGAAGAATATTTTTTGTTCAGAGCCATTCAGCAAACAGATCCACCCCATGGTCCCTATTTATGATGAATACGAATCGGACCTGGGGGAGATCGAACCAGAGGAGCAGAATATTTCCTGTCCAGATCCGGTCAGCGAGCAGCCACCACCCAAGAACAACGAGCCTACATCATCTGTCCACCACCAACCTGTGCTTATCATAGTTATTCAGCCACAGGTGAACAACTGTGTAGCAGAGAACGCTGCCTGTCGCCAATTTTCTAGAATTGGCCACTCATTCTATGACCCTGTTAGCAAATACATGGAGTGGCATTTCCTTCATGCCTTGGAGCTGCCCACCTTCATCTTCATGGCATCCCTCAAACATGAATCAAAGTATGTAGCCATTCTGAGCTCCTGGTTACATCGACTGTTATCCATCATTAACAGAAGGAAGGATCTTCTATTCAGGAAACTGCTTGGATGGCTATGGTGGAAGTTTGCTTTCACCTAGCCCCATGTAAAATATTTTATTAGAATTAGGAGTGTCTATAAATAAGCTATTTCGAGCATGTATTTTCTCTTGTTTGAATTTTTATTTTTGCGGCCTAATAAATGACTCCATAGCCCAACAACAAAGGCACTAAGTCTGCAAAATAGTTCTTAGAGCATCATAGGGACGACTCTATCCCCCAAGGAGCCAAATGTTAGCGATATTTCTTGTTAAGGGGGTTGGAGTGCGAAAGGATGGGTTAAAACCCATTTGTCCTAAGTTTTGGGCGATAATGCGCCCATGATAAACAACACGCAAGTCTGAGCGGTCCAGATTCGCGCGCCCGGATCAACAACGCGCGTTGGATTTTGGACCCCCCTTGCTTTTCTACCTTTAGGCGGGGGGGGGGAGTCCGGAATCGGGGGTGCACCTCTCCGACGGCCCAGATCAGCGCGCCCGGATCAACGGCGATGAAGACCATTCCGGACCCCCCTCGCCTTTCTACCTTTAAGCAGAGGGGGGGGGTCTGAAATCCCATATGCAGCTGTCCGACGGCCACGATCGAGGCACCCAGATCAGCGGCGTTTAAACAACCCCGCCCTTCTCAGTCGCTCCATGTTTAGCCAGCGTGGGCCACTCTCCTGCCTTGTCATCTTCCAGTCCACCTTTCTCCTGCTGTCGTGTGCCACTCGTCCACCTCATCCTTTCGGTCCGCGTGGTTCCCTCTTTTTCTCATCATCCACTTGATGCTTGCCACATGTCCTGTTCCTTTCCTTTCCACGTTAGCCTCTCACCCGAAGGCGAGTTCGCTTCTCTCGTTTTCTTCCCTTCTACCCGATGTCTCCCGCCACGAATCGTCCTCCGTCATCTTTCTCTCATTCTGTCACTCCTTCCACGCCCTTACAACCCGACACCACCATTCCTGTCATGCGCCTCATCCTCCGCACTGGTCTCTAGGCCTGTCCCTCAAGCTATCCAGTGATTCCAGGTGGCAGCGTGAGAAGTCGTCCATATCCCGAGGTGCTGAGTTGGCTGGGCCGTTCTCAATCCCAAGAAGCAGTTATTGAATCGGTTGGTGGTGGTTAGACATCGTCTCCGCCATAATGGGGACGTCCGACCGTGAATTTAAGGCACGTCGATTCACCGTTGGAACTGTCAAACAATTAAGGTTGCATCTGACATAAGTTGCACGATCTTTCAGATGTTGACTGTCAGAAGCCATGCAGACGCAAATCTTTCAATGCATTTTCTTGGTTCCGCTGCTATTGTTGTTTTGAGTATATGTAGGCATTTTTGCCATTTTTGTATCTATCGATGGTAGAGCTAAGCTCCCGACTGAAAAGTTTCAGCAAATACTCTGGTTGCCTGGTTATGCCTTTGTGTTTGAGACTTCTTGGTTTATAACAAACAGTTCTCATTTTTCCATCTTTGTTTCTTCTCATGCCGGAGTGTTCACAGTCGAATGATTCACGTGGACTGCTGCATTTGTGTTGTGATAAAGGATTTGTCGCGACATTTATGTATTCTCTGGTTCTCTGCGTTTGAATATAAAGTGACTTTGTGTTTGAATGATTTCTCCTCTTGTCTGTTATGAACATGATGTTTATTATAGACCTTTGCACCCTTCTCGCATAAGTCTTCCACCTGGTCACCTTTTACTACGACTCACTGTTTGGAGTTTATCAAGACCTCACTTGTTCATGCATGCCTGGTCTGGTTTCTGAGTTGAGACGATATCATTCTGAGTTTCCTTCCATTTGATCGCCTTTAAACAAAACGTGACAATAAACTGATGGGCGTCGGGCTCTGCTCCTACAAGCAATCCAGGAGTGACTTCCGTCGCCAACAGTTGGGTAACTCAAATGGAACATTATTTATCTTTGTACGACATTACATATGATTTGGCCAAACTTCGATATGGTGTTCTCCATCTAGATAAGGAACATTAGCAATGGTGGTAATGGAGAAAAACTGCCCATCAAGGGTATGTTTCTTGGACACACTTTGTGGTAGAGATTTATGAACACTTTGACACTGACACCAACCATTTAAGTCATTTTACAAAGTTGAAACAATCTGGCACAATGGAAGACTTTGTAGCTACTTTTGAGCGACTGACTTTTTGTACAGAGTACATGGCTGATGCTTTTTTCTGAGAATGTTTTATGAGTGGCCTCAAGGATGATATTCATGCCCATGTCCTCATGGTTTGGACTCATAATTCGGTGGAGGATACTAAATGAGATAAGGAAGAACAACAGGTTGTCTCTTCTCAAAATCGAAAACCCTCCTTTATTCCTCACACTAAACTAGTAAATACCACTACTCCTTCTACTCCACTAAAGATCCAAAAATTGACCAGGGTTGAAATGGTTGAATGCCAACACAAAGGACTTTCTTATAATTGTGATGAATTTTTTTTTTCGAGACACGAGTGTAAGGAAAAAAATATTTTTATGTCCATCTCGGAGGATGTTTCGAAAGAGGATGTTGAATCCCTCCTTGTGTCTATGTCACCTGAACCCACTAACATAACCCCACCCTCAGATCCTCCCAAAGTAGAACTAGTCATTTCCCTAAATGCTCTCACTGGCTTCTTGACTCCCCAAACCCTCAAGATAATTGGCTACATCAAGCATAGGAAGGTCATCATTCTTGTTGATAGTGGAAGCACCCATAATTTTATTCATCATCGCATTTCCCAAGAAACTAATTGTTATATCCATGCAGTCAATAATTTCCAAATCATGATTTCCAATGGTGGGTCCATGAAATGTGGAGGGCATTGTGAAAATATGCGTCTCCAAATTGGTGACTACCACCTGAAATATCATATGTTGTTTATCGACATGGGAGGTTGTGACATTGTGTTGGGTGCAGAATGGCTAAGAACTTTGGGTCCCATTCTCATGGATTTTAATGAATTAACCATGCAATTTGACCAAGAGGACCAACAATATAAGTTCCAAGGCATCACCTTCAGTTCCCCTGAGACCATTAGTTCCCATCGCATGGAAAATCTGCTGAAAAAAGGTCATTCGAGCATTATTTCCCAACTCCATGCCATACAAGCAACTGAGACACCCTCTATGTCGCAGGACCTCCAATCCATCCTCTCTAAATATCAAATGGTTTTTTCCACTCCCTAGGGACTCCCTCCTTCTTGTGGTGTTCATGATAATTCCATTTCCCTTGTCCCAGGAAGCCTTCCTCCCAATATTCGTCCCTTTCATCACCCCTTTTCCCAAGAAAATGAAATTGAGAAAATGGTTCAAGAAATTCTTAACGCATGTGTTATCCGCCCTAGCACGAGCCCCTACTCTTCTCCTGTGGTCATGGTCCTTAAGAAAGAAGTTTCTTAGTGCATGTGTCCCGACTTCCGTGCCCTCAAAAAAATCACCATTAAAGACAAGTTTCCCATTCCCGTCATTGATGACCTCTTGGATGAATTGAGTGGCACCCATTTCTTTACTAAACTTGATTTTGTTCTGGCTACCACTAGATCTGTATGAAAGAGGCAGATATTCCTAACACTGCCTTTAGAACTCATGATGGCCACTATGAGTTTTTGGTCATGCCCTTTGGCCTGTGTAATGCTCCCTCCACTTTCCAAAGCCTCATGAATCATGTCTTTCGTCCTTTTCTCCGTCATTTTATCTTAGTTTTCTTTGATGATATCCTCGTCTATAGAAAAACTTGGACATACCATCTTGCTCATATTGATTGAGTTCTCCATCTACTCTCTCAGCACGAACTTTTCCTGAAACAATCTAAATGTGCTTTTGGTGCCTCGTAAGTCGAGTACTTGGTTCATCTTATTAGCAAGGCAGGCGTCAGGGTGGATCCAAAAAATATTGAAGCTATGAAATACTGTCCTCACCCAAAGACTCTCAAAAGATTGCGTGGATTTCTAGGCTTAACAGGTTATTATTGCAAGTTTGTTAAGAATTATGGAAAGATTTTGGCGCCTCTCATTGCACTCCTTACAAATAATTCTTTCAATTGGAATCCAACCATTGCTCAGGATTTTCAAACATTGAAGATGGCCATGTGCACCACAAAATTCCTAGCCCTTCCTGATTTCACAAAGACCTTTGTCTTGGAATGTCATGCTTCAGGGAAAGGAATTGGCATTGTCCTTATGCAATAGGGTCGACCTTTGGCCTTTACCAGCAAACAACTATCTGAACAAAATTTGGGCAAATCAATCTATGAAAAGGAAATGTTGGCTATTCTGTATGAATGTGATCTTTGGCACCCTTATCTATTGGGGCAACACTTCCAAATTAAGACAGATCATCAAAGCCTCAAATATTTTCTAGAACAATGCATTTCCTCCCTAGACAAACAAAAATGGGTGACTAAGCTCTTTGGATATGATTATGAGATCATTTACAAGAAATTCAAAGACAATGTGGTTGTAGATGCACTTTCCTGAAAATATCAAGATGAAGGGTCCCTTTTTTCTCTCTCCTTCATTGTACCAGATTGGCTCCAATTTGTTAGCCAAGAATGGCTACAAGATCCCAAAAGTCCACATCTGATACAACAATTGCAGTCCAATTCTCCAGTTTCCCTAGAGTACACTTGGCTCCATGATGATATTTGATACAAAGGTCATTTTTATTTAAGAAAACAGTCAAAACATAAATCCACGGTACTTTCTGAGCTTCATGCTACACCCACAGTTGGGCACTCTGGGTTTACCAAAACCTATGACAGGGTCAAACATTATTTTTTCTGGGATGGTATGAAACAGGACATTCATAATTTTGTGGTTGAATGTGATGTTTGTCAACACAACAAGGGTGAAATAGTCAAATCTCTTGGCACACTACAACCGCTTTTGATTCCACGTGCTATTTGGTGGGATATCTCTATGGATTTTATTGTAGGCTTACCTAAATCGGGCAATAAATCAGTCATCATTGTGGTAGTTTATCTTCTTTCCAGGTATGCTCATTTTTGTGCTCTTCAACACCCATTTACAACATCGACTATGGCTCAACTTTTCATGGATCAGGTCTTCAAGCTTCATGGCATGCCCCATTCTATTATTTATGATCATGACCCAACTTTCACCAACAATTTTTTGCAAGAAATGTTCAAGCTACAAGGAACCCAATTGCATCTCATCACAAATTATCATCCTCAGAATGATGGTCAAAATGAAGTTGTCAACAAGTGTTTGGAAAAATATTTGAGGTGTTTTGCCTTGGAAAAGAAAAATCAGTGGGCTCAATGGTTACCACTAGCTGAATGGTGTTACAACACTTCATACCATATAACTACCCACATGACTCCTTTTGAAGTGGTATATGGAAAAAATCCACCTTTAGTACTCTCATATTTTCCAAGTTTCTCGAAGGTCTAGGCGGTTGATGAAACACTTACAGTTCGAGAGGCTATTCTCCATACACTCAAAGAGAATTTGGTCATGGCGTAGAATTGCATAAAACAACAACTAGATCAAGGTTGCTCTGAACGTGAATTTGCAGAAGGGGATCAGGTGTTTCTTCGACTGCAACCTTACAAGCAAAATTCCCTGAAGGCTGACCATTGTCAGAAACTAGTGCCCAAATTTTATGGTCCTTATACCATTCTCAAGCATGTGGGACAGGTGACCTATTAGTTATCTTTGCCCAGTCATTCTAAGCTACATCCTATTTTTCATGTTTCCTTCTTAAAGAAGGTGATTGGAACTAAGTTCGAAACTCAAACCAACCTTCCCGTGTTGGACAAAGAAGGATCCATTTGGCTACAACCACAAGCAATTTTGGACTAGCATGAGCATCGCCTATATCAACGAACCATCAAGGAAGTGTCATTCCAGTGAAAATACACAAACCCAGCTGATTCCACTTGGGAACCAGCTACCATTCTACAACAATTTCCACATCTCAAGCCTTGAGGACAAGGTTGTTTTTAAGGGGGATGACATGTTAGGTACCTAATTCCTCACATAGGTAGAATAATATATTCCAATGTAATAAAGGTAAATATTAATAAGGCCTGGCAATAAGGAAGAATAATTCGAATGTAAGAAGACCTAATAGAAGCTTCTGCTTCTAGAAGGATCTCCGTCTAGATGGCTCTTTTGATAGACATATTTAGTACAAATAGGAGTCAAGGGTATGAGAATTGTTGTCTTGGATGGTATTTTAATAGAGCTCTTCTCAACTGGAGGTTTCCCCCTCGAAGAGGCAAGTGAACATTGGTCTCAGAATCAAAGGGCTCTTTCTAGTGTTATTCTGATATATTTTCAGTATTATTGTGGTGTTGTTTTGATTATATTATTGTTAGATTACCTAGGTACTAGAGAGTATATTCCTGAGTGTTTTTCTCGGTGACACTATAGTAGTCAAGCGACCAATCAGTTGATCTATGGAGGGTTTCAGGATATCTAGGCCATTCTATATACATGTGTTGTATGATTTTCTACCACTCAAAGGGGTACCAACATGGGTTACAAGGGTGTCCAATAATGTGAGCTTAAGTACCTCTTGTATTTCCTGTGTGTATTCTTCCCCAACCGTGGATTTATGCATTGAACGACAAATCACTGCATTTTTAAGATGTCGGAATACGTCTCTACCCTTAAAAAACTTTAACCCACAATTTCCTTCCAGGGAAAGTGCTCTGATACCACTTGTAAGGTATCAGATCTATTATAATAGTAGAAAACAAAAATATTGTAGAGAATAACAAGTGAACAATACAATACATGAAACCACAATACCAAAATAATACCTTTATTGATAGGAAACAATGTTAACTTGCCTCTTCGAGGGGGAAACTTTCAGCAAAGCAACGCTCTATTAAAATAATTCTCAAGACAAAAATTATCATTCCCTTGAATCCTATTTATATTAAATCCATCTACCAAAAGAACAATCTAGAGGAAGATCTTTCTAGAAGTGGATGCTTCTAGTAGGTCTTCTTACATTTGACTTATTCTTCCTTATTACTAGGTCTTATTAATACCAACCTTTATTACATGCAATATATATTATTATACCTATGTGAGGGGTTAGGAAGGTTTGTTTTACTTGTCCAGGAAACAATGGTCTATGTAGCAAAAGCAAGAGAAATTTTTGTCAAGTTACTTCCAAATTGGTATTTTTGTGGGGTGGATTCTTTAGGACACTCTGGTGGGTTGTTAAATTCTTGGAATCCAAGAAAAGTTGAATTTTCTACTTACTTGACCCCTATAGGGATTTTGTTGGATGGAATAGTTAAAGACCTAGATAGAATATTGAAGCTGATTAATTGTTATGGACCTTATTTGGACAGAGAGGATTTTTGGGAGGCTATTAAAAGGGATGGGATACTAAATGAACACAATCTGGTAGTAGGGGGTGATATAAACTTCACTACTTAAAATAGAGAAGTGTGGGGAGCCCATGCTAGAGTAGATCCCTTACATCGTTATTTTATCCAGTTGATACAAGTTGAGGGATTGGTGGATGTAGAGCCATTAAAACTACTCCCTACCTAGAGGAATGGAAGAGGAGTTCAAGAATACATTGCTAAGAGATTGGATCGATTTTTTATATATGAGGATCTTGCGCTTTCAGGGTATAGGTATAGAACTTGGGTGTGTAATTTAAAGATCTTTGATCATATGCACGTGATTCTCCATTTGGAACACGATAAAGGAAATGTTTGTTACCCTTTCAAATTTAATTCTATATGGATGGAGGAACCAGAGTTTGTTAATTTTGTTAAATCCAACTGGGTTGGAATGTTGGGAACAGATATTTTAAATCCTATGGATTCATTGGTTAAAAAGCTAAAGATACTCAAGTCTCTGGTGATAAAATGGGAAAGAAAGAAAAATTTTGAAGCAAAGGAAGAGATAGTAAAAATTGAATTTCATTTGGATACACTATACTCTAATTTCCCTGGGGGATTCGAGAAGGAGGAAGATAAACTATTGGTAATAGAAAAAGAGAAGAGGAAATTGCTTCTACTGAGATAGGAGGAGGAAACTTGGAGGCAAAAGAGTAGGTTCAACTAGTTGGCTTCAGGCGATAGGAACACAAAGTTTTTTCATGCTTATGCAAATTCCAAAAAATAGAACAATACTATTTGGGAGATTACCAAGGATGATGGAACGATGATCACTAATAATCAAGGTCTACAAAAGGAAGCAGTTGGAATTTTCCAGAATATTTTTATGGCTCAACCTATCCTTTCCATTTCTAATCAACTAGCATTTTTAAGGAATTATCCAAGGATGTTTACAGAGGAAGAAAGCCTCAGATTGACTGAGCTAATAAGTTCAACAAAAATATTGTCAACTCTTTAAGGATTTAGAGCTTCAAAAAGTCCTGGGTCAGATGGCTGGACTATGGTAATTTTTCTGGCTTTTTTTTACGTTTTGGGTAATGATATATTGGACATGGTTGAAGAGTCTAGGAGGAAAGGTAGGGTAACTGGATCTTTGAATGTTACTTTTATTTCTCTTATAAATAAGAGTGATAAACCATAATCCTTTGGAGGATATAGACCTATAGCTTTATCTAACTTGGTGTATAAGATCATAACTAAAATTATTGCTACTAGAATAAAATCATCTTTGTCTTTTGGTATTTCAAAGGAACAATTTGGATTTCTTGAGGGTAGGAAAACTACTAATGTCATTGGTGTTGTACATGAAGTTGTAGTATACCATATGTAAAAAGTATGCAGAACAGAAATAAAATGCTAGAAATGGCAGAATAACAGCAATATAACCAGAATAATCACCACAATAACACTGAAATGATATAAGAATAACAACAGAAGTAGAACTTTGATTCTGAGAGCAATGTTCACGGGCCTCTTTGAGGGGGAAAAATCCAGTCGAGCAGAGTTCTATTACAATAATCTCCAAGCTAGGGTTCTCATACCCTCGACTCCTATTTATACTAAATATGTCTATCAAAAGAAGCATCTAGAGGAAGATCCTTCTAGAAGCAGAATATTCTATTAGGTCTTCTTACATTCGACTTATTCTATTTTATTGCAAGGCCTTATTAATATTGAACTTTGTTACATCTGAATATGTTGTTCTACCTATGTGCGGGTTAGGACCCTAACATGTCCTCCCCCTTAAAAACAACCTTGTTCTCAAGGCTTGAGATGTGGAAATTGTTGTAGAATGGTAGATGGTTCCTAAGTGGCATCAGATGGAGTTGTATCTTTCCACTAGATTAACACTTCCTTGATGGTTCTCTGACATAGATGATGCTCACGTTGGTCCAAAACTGCTTGTGGTTGTAGCCAAATGGATCCTTCTTCGGCTAACTTAGGAAGGTTGGTTTGAATTTGGCACTTAGTTCTGATCACCTTCGTTAAGCAGGAAACATGAAAAACAGGATGTAGCTTTGAATGACTGGGAAAAGATAACTAATAGGCCACCTATCCCACATGCTTGAGAACTGTATAAGGACCATTAAATTTGAGCTCTAGCTTCTGACAATTCTTATCCTTGAGGGAATTCTACTTGTACGGTTGCAGGCGAAGAAACACTTGATCCCCTTATTCAAATTGACATTCATAGCGACCTCGATCTACTTGTTGCTTCATGTGATTCTGTGCCATGACCAAATTCTCTTTGAGGGTACAGAGAATAGCCTCTCGAACTTTAAGTGTTTGGTCAACTGCTTGGACCTTCGAGACACCAGGTAAGTATGAGAGAACTGAAGGTGGATTATGTCCATATATCACTTCAAAAGGAGTCATGTGTGTAGTTGTATGGTATGAAGTGTTGTACCATCATTCAGCTAGGGGTAACCATTGAGCCCACTGATTTTGATTTTCTAAGGAAAAACACCTCAAATATATTTCCAAACACTTGTTGACCACTTCAGTTTGACCATCAGTCTGGGGATGATAAGTTGTACTGAGATGCAATTGGGTGCCTTGTAGCTTGAAGAGTTCTTGCCAAAAATTTCTTGTGAAAGTGCAAGATACCATATATATAAAATATGCAGAACAGAAACGAAATGCTAGAAATAACAGAATAACAGTGAAATATCCAGCATAATCTTCACAATACACAGAAATGATATACGAAATAGCAACAGAAATAGCACTTGAAGAGAAATATCACTTGATTCAGATAGCAATGTTCACAGGCCTCTTCGAGGGGGCAACCTCCAATCGAGCAGCGCTCTGTTACAATAATATCCAAGCTAGGGTTCTCATACCCTCGACTCCTATTTATACTAAAAAGAAGCATCTA
>ML784398.1:147599-163204 GCA_009831015.1 Picea engelmannii
ATAGGAAGCGATCATAAGGTATGTCCATGATTCTTGCCTCTTAGTAAATTCAATATTTAAAACTTAAGGAAAGCGTCCTATTCTGTTTTGCTTTTTTCTAGATCCAGGTGGATCTAGGGAGATCGGTTTGTGTCCGCACTTACAGATTAATCCTAAAATAGTAAGTTAGTACATCGACTTCCCGAGGTCGTAAATTTTGCATACGATCTATGTTTTAGGCATGTGATAGCCCGTTGGAAAGGTATCATCGAGGAGATTCATCTTTGGGGATCAATCATGCCTTCATATATAATTGAGGATCGATCCCAAAAATCCTTCATTTAGGCCCTCATAATGGCCCTGGAAGTTAAAACTCCTAAAAATAGTAAATTGCCAAAATTGTCAGAAAACTGTTTTGAGCCAGTTGGAAAAGGTGGGTGGCCACCGATATCCATCTGGATCAATCCTCCCTTGTTAGGAATAAATGGTCTCCATTGCATTGAGTTCCCCCATCAAATGAGGAAAGTTTTGCTGAATTTGGCCCTGGGTGAGCCACTTGCCTTGGTGCAGAAGCTGCCCTGCTTTGACGACTCGATAAAGTTGGATCCTTTGTTGTCGAGTGCCCTTGATATATGTGTCCACAATCTGATCATTGGATGCCTGTTGTATGCAGTCAGGGTTGAGATTTGTTGGTGTCAGCTATTCTGCTACTTATGAGGTGTCCAATAATGGTGGGAAATAAGGGTGAAGGAGATCCACGTTGAACACTGTGTGCAGGCCAAGGAAAGGAGGAATGTTGAGCTCAAAATAATTATCCCCCGTGGCCTTGGTGATAGTGTATGGCCCATAACGGAGTGGGTGAATCTTCCTATGGGGTCCTATAAGACGTTCTTTCTGCAAGTGAAACCAAACTTTTTCGCCCATCTGAAACTTATGTGGCACCCGATGTTTATCATGGCGTTGTTGGTACTTGTCATTGGACTTTTGTAGGATATCCTGAACCTGTTGGCATATGTGTTGGATCCTCTCAATGAACTGGGTGGCTTTGTTAGCTTTAGTTGGAGCAGGAGATGAGTTGGTCGAGGTGACCGCAAGGGGAAGTGCAACATCTATGGGACCCAATGGTTGGAATCCCAACCCACCTGAAAGGTATTGTGGCCGGTTGAGCTATGCAGAGATCATTTGTAGCTATGTTGGACATAAGGAAGGCTCTCATCCTATGTGTGAGGGTTCTTTGAAATATACATGCAAAGGATATGAACAATCATTCAATTTACAACCTCGGTTTGGCCATCTTTTGGGGGGTGGAAGGCCGTGGATTTGGTGAGCTTGGTGTCCAGTAGTGACCAGAGGCTCGACCGGAATGTGCTGAGAAATCGACTGCCCAAATATGAGACAATGGTTTATGGGATTCCAAAATGTACCCAGACTCATTCAAAGAATATCTTGGCAGTGGCCTATGCTATGATGCTCTTCTTGCAGGCAACCAGAATCACCATATTAGAAAAGCGATCAACAACCACAAAAACACAGTCATTCCCCCGCTTGGTGGATGGGAGGCCCAACATGTAGTCGATTGAGATGGATTCCCATGGCCTATCAGGAGTAGGAAGAGGGGTGTACAGGCCCTATTTCTTAGTAGTCAGTTTGGAAATAGCGCAGGCAGTGCAAGACCTGATATACCTGCTGACCTCCCGTCGAAGTTTCGGCTAGTAGAAATTCTTTTGTAGCATTGCCACTATCTTTTCGATGCCGAAGTGTCCTGCCACCCGACTGTAGTGGGATTCCTAGATCATCTTCGCTCACTCACTTGATGGAACATAGATATGGCCCATATGACACAATAACCCATCCTTAAGATTGAAATGATCGACAACTGTGTTTGCACCCAACATTTGGTAGGTGGTGGTGAAGTCAGGGTCTATCTCATAGAGTTGATTCCATCCATATGTCTCATGGCCGCAAGAGTCTAGCACCGTGGTGAGTTTCACAACTGGAGGTCTGCCGAGGCAATCAACTACGCGATTGGTTCTTCCTATTTTATACTTGATGTTGAGGTGGAATTTCTACAAGTATGTCAACCTCTTTTGATGGTGGTCATTCTACAATTTTCCCTATGTCTGCATGAACTGCAATGGCTTATGATCAGTGTGGATGACTCTCTCCTTCCTAACAATCTAATGTCTCCACTGGCGGCAGGCTTGCACAATGGAATACATTTCTTTTTCGTAAGTAGGGCACTTACGGACAGTATCTGACAATGTCTCACTATGATAGGCCACGGGGTGGTCATGCTAAGTGAGAACGATGCCCACAACATAGTCTGAAGCATCTCTCTCAATATCAAAGGGATGTTGTAGGTCTGGTAGTGAAAGTATTGGGGTTGAGCACAAGTGTTGCATCAAATCATAGAACACTTATTGTTGGGACCAGACCAATGCAATTTTTTCCTTACCACCACCCCTGTTTATTTGGCTGAGGGCCCATGCAATATGGGAGAATCCCAACATGAACCTGCGGTAGAAATCGACAAGGCCCAAGAAGCTACGAACCTCAGTGAGTGTTGTTGGGGCTGTCCAGTCATGGATGACTTGGATGTTGGTTGGATCCACATGTATTCCATGTTGATCAATGATGTAGCCCAGTTAATGGACCCTGTCAATGCCGAAGGAGCATTTTTCCAAGTTGGCATATAGCTTGTGCTGCCGCAGGGTGTGCAGAACCTGCTGAATATGCTACAAGTGTTCGACACAAATCTTGTTTTAAATTAGAATGCCATCCAAATACACCACTAAACAAGTATTGGTTAATGGTCAAAGGATATCATCCATCATCCTCATGAAAGTGGCTGCAGCATTTGTCAAACCAAAAGGCATGACCAACCATTCAAAAAGGTGTTCCTTTGACTTGAAGGTAGTCTTCTAGACATCTATCTTTTCTATCGAGACCTAGTGGTAGCCAGAATTCAGATCAATGTTACTGAAGTATTTGGCCCCCATGAGTTGATCAAGGGGGTCATCGATTTAGGGAATCAGGTACCAGTTTCTGACTGTGATTTTATTCAGAGCCCGGTAATCAATACAGAGTCGCCAAGTTCCATCTTTATTCTGTACCAGCACAATTGAGCTCCTGCAAGGTGATGAGATGGGACAGATGTGCCCATTGTGGAGCAGTTCTTGGATCTATCGCTTGATCTCCTCATTCTCTAATAAAGAGCGGTGATATACTGTCCCATTAGGAAATAGTGCGTCGGCAGTCAGATCAATGGGGTGCTTGACCTGGCAGTGCAGAGCTACCCCTGTAGGTGAGGAGAAGATATCTGAGTATTCTTCCACGACCTTATCTACTTTCTTCTGTTGTTTGGAGAGGTTGATCATAGAGACCCTGGATGTGGCTGTGATCTTTCGCTCATTTTGAGACCGAATCATGAAGAAGACAAACTTCCCCATCTAAGAGATAACCTTCCTGCATTTCTTAGTAGAGATCAAGGAAATAGCACTAGGTAGGACTGCCTCGGGTATCCTGTACAATTTCTTGTTCAAAGTAATAATAACACTACGAGGCCTAGACTCATAAACAACATGATGTTTCCATAAATAAGGTTGGCCCAAAATAATATCACAAACTTCGAGAGGAGAAACATCACACAATATCTCATATTTGAAGGGCTTGAGGACGTATGACAGTCGACACTGTTGGTTGACGCGGAGATCGCTTCCTTGGCAAAGACATCTAGTGGTGTAGGGTTGTGGGTGCAGTATTGTTGGCAGGGCCATCCGCTTGATGACCTCTTCTAATATGAGGTTCTTCTGGCTACCACTATCAACGATGAAGTGTAGCAGGGTGCCTTTTACCCACATCTATGAATGGAAGAGGCACTCTCCTTCTTATGGCTCGTCTGGTTCACTAGGGTGGAGCTTGGTGGTAGAAACAGTGGCACTGGGTTCCACATCAATGATGCGTCTTCCTGTTTCTGGTTCTGGATCAGAGGCATAATCCACATCTGATTCAGAGGCTTTGACTTTGGCCACCAGTGATTGCTTTGAGTAGAAGTCAACAGTGTTATGCCAAGGGCTCTTATGGAAGTCGCACCACTTCCCGGTATCTTTCTTTGTCTTTCCGGTGTCCTTCTTTCCTTGTGGCTTGGATTTGTTGTCTTGATACTGTCCATATTTACTCTGTCTTTTTTTCTGTGGGTTTGGGCCGCCCTTTCCTGTCTTTTGTTGTTTCCAGGCCCAAATTGTCACATCTTTTGTTTGAGCTTCTTCTCGATTTTGACGGCATATCGGTAGGTCGTGCCCAAGGATGAGATGTCTAGAAATTCCATTTCGGTATGGATGTATCTATGAAGAGCACCACAATACTTGAGCACTAGATGTCACTTCGAATCTTTGATACCCATCTTGGTGCACAAGGTATGGAAGATATTTGTAAAATCTGACACTACTTGGTCTCTTTCTTTCCGCAGTGTGGTCCATTTGGTATATGGGTTGTCATAACTTCTGACAGGGTAGTATTGTTCCTTAATAGCATCCCTGAAGGATTCCCAAGTGGTCATGACTAAAAATAATGAGGTTTCCTCTATTTCCTTTTGCTCACAGAAATTTTCCCACCAATATTTGACATGGGGAACGACTTTGAGGAGCGCAAAAGTAATCTTTTCTCTATTCGAAAATTTATGGACAAAAAAATACCCTTCTAGTAGATTCAACCACTTGTCTACAACATTTGTGTCTATTTGACCTTCAAATATAGGGATATCAAAGTTTATTTGTACCTTGAAGGGGGCGACGCCTCCGTTCGAAGAAGATGAGTCGCTTGTTGGTAGCCATCGAAGGATTTGCGTGAAACTATCCATCATCTCGTTGCTCTGTTGCATGAGAGGTTCCTCAATCAACAGTTTGAAAAGATCTATTTTCCCATTGTCTTTATTTTCTCCTGCCATGAGAGGTCTCTTGGGCGTGCGAGATCTTCTGTCCTCAAGAGAAACAAGCTCGAGACCCAACTCTTTGTACTCCGACCTTGTTGGGGACATGCATTAAGACGACAAGGAGAAGACCGCTCTGATACCACTGATATGGATTTTATGAGAAGAACAAAATGAATACAGATTATTAACAGGCTCTTAACAAAAAATAACAGATATATGGTAAAACTAGTTTTCTATTCAATAACAAAATAAGTTGAAACTGTAAAATGCGTGGAAACAAGCTTGTTGGAATGGTGGTGGCTTATCTCTGAGAAGAGATGTGACGAATGCGCGCACTCGCAAGAATAAGATTACAATGAGGCTCTGAAGGCCTTTTTACAATAAAAATGAATGACAAAACCCTATACATCCAAAAACCTAACCCTAGGAGATGAAGCACCAAAAGTCATGTGAGCCCCGTTTGGGTAAGTTAGTATATCGACTTCCCGCGGTCGTAACTTTTGCATACGATCTCCATTTTAGGCGTGTGATAAGGTATCATTGAGGAGATTCATTTTGGGGGCCCAATCATGCCATCGGCTATTATTGAGGAGATCAATCCAAAAAAACCTTCATTTAGGCCCTCAAAATGGCCCCAGAAGTTAAAACTACTAAAAATAGTAAATTGCCAAAATTGTCAGAAAATTGTTTTAAGCCAGTTGGAAAAGGTGGGTAGCCACCGATATCCATATAGATCAATTTAATATTTCAATTTTTACTTAAATATAAATGGCCTTTGTATCAAATCTCATCATGGAGCCAAGAGTACCCTGGGGGAGCTGGAGCACTGGACTGCAATTGTTGGATCAGCTGCGAACTTTTGGGATCTTATAGACATTACTGGAAAATGATTTAGAGCCAATATGGTACAATGAAGGAAAGATAAAAAGGGGATCCTTCATCTTCATGTTTGCAGGAAAGTGCATCCGCAACCACATTTTATTTTCCTTTATTTTAAATGGTCTCATCATCATAGCCAAATAGCTTAGTTACCCATTTTTGTTTCTCCAAGGAGGAAATGTGTTTTTCCAAAAAATACTTGAGGCTTTGATGGTCTATCTTAATTTGGAAGCACTTCCCCAATTGATAAGGGTGCCACAAATCAACGACATGAAGAATATCCAACATTTCCTTTTCATAGATAGATTTGCCTAGATTTCTTTCAAATAGTTTCTTGTTGGTAAAGGCCAAAGGTCGACCCTCTTGCATAAGGACAACACCAATTCCTTTCCCTGAAGAATCACATCCCAGGACAAAGGTCTTTGTGAAATCAAGAAGGGCCAAGACTGGAGTGGTGCACATGGCCATCTTCAAGGTTTGAAAAGCTTGAGCAACAGCTGGAGTCCAAGTGAAATAGTTCTTTTTTAGGAGAGCAGTGAGAGGTGTTGCACTCTTTCTATAATTCTTAACAAACTTGCGATAATAACCTGTTAAACCCATAAATCCATGCAATATTTTGAGAGTCTTTGGGTGAGGTCAATATTTCATAGCTTCAATCTTTTTAGGATCCACCCTGACGCCGTCCTTGCCAACCAGATGACCCAAGTACTCTACTTCTGAGGCGCCAAAAGCACATTTAGACTGTTTCAGGAAAAGTTGGTGCTAAGAGAGTAGATGGAGAACTTGACCCACATGATCAAGATGTTATGTCCAGGTCTTGCTATAGATGAGTATATCATCAAAGAAAACTAAGACAAAATGATGGAGAAAATGATGGAAGACATGATTCATGAGGCTTTGGAAGGTGGAGGGGGCATTACACAAGCCAAAGTGCATGACCAAGAACTCATAGTGACCCTCATGACTTCTAAAGGCATTTTTGGGAATGTTTTCCACTTTCTTATGTATCTGGTGGTAGCCCAAATGAAGATCAATTTTACTAAAGAATTGGGCGCCACTCAGTTCATCCAGGAGGTCATCAATGACAGGAATGGGAAATTTGTCTTTAATGGTAACTTTGTTGAGGGCACGGAAGTCAGGACACATTCACCAAGAACCTTATTTATTTAGGACCATGACCACAGGAGAAGAGTAGGGGCTCGTACTAGGGCAGATAATGCCTATATTAAGGATTTCTTAGGCCATTTTCTTAATTTCATTTTTTTGGGAAAAGGAGTGACGATACAGACAGATATTGGGAGGAAGGATTCTGGGTACAAGGGGAATGGAATGATCATGAATAGCACATGAAGGAGGGAGTCCCTGTGGAGTGGAAAAGACCAATTGATGTTTAGAAAGGATGTCTTGGAGGTCTTGCAGCACCGAGGGTGTTTTTGTTGCTTGTATGGCATGGAGTTGAGCAATAACACCAAAATGACCCTTTTTGAGCAGCTTTTCCATGCGATGGGAACTAATGATCTCAGGTGAATCAACGATGATGCCTTGGAACTTATTTTGGTGGCCCCCATGGTCAAATTGCATGGTTAATTCCTTAAAATCCATGAGAATGGGACCCAAATTCCTTAGCCAGTCTGCACCCAATGCAATGTCACAACCGCCCATGTCAATAGCAAACATATGAGATTTCAGGTGGTATTCACCAATTTGGAGACACACATTTTCACAACGCCCTCCACATTTCATGGAGCCACCATTGGCAATCATGATTTGGAAATTATTGAAAACATGGATGTAGCAACGAGATTCTTGGGCAATGCGGCGATGAATAAAATTATGGGTGCTTCCACTATCAACCAGAATGGTGACCTTCTGATGCTTGATGTAACCGATTAGCTTGAGGGTTTGGGGAGCAGAGAAGCTAGTGAGAGCATTGAGGGAAATGATCAGTTCTACTTTGGGAGGGTCTGAGGGAGGGGTTATGTCGGGGGTTTCAGGTGACTCAGACACAAGGGGAGTTTGAATATCCTCTTCTGAAATATCCTCGGAGATGGCCATAAACAACTTTTGTTCTTTACACTTGAGGCCCGGGAAATATTTGTTATCACAATTATAACAAAGGCCTTTGAATTGGCGTTTAGCCATTTCAGCCCTGGTCAATTTTTGGATCTTTAGTGGAGTGGAGGGAGTAGTGGGATTGACTGGTTTAGGGTGAGGGATAAAGGAGTGTTTCCGGTTTTGAGAATATACAACTTGTTGTGCTTCTTTAGATATTTTAATATCCTCCACCCAAATCTAAGGCCAAGCCATGAGGACATGGGCCCGAATATCATCCTTGAGGCTACTGATAAAACACTCTCGAAAAAAGGCATCAGACATTCCCTATGTCCGAAAATCCAGGCTCTCAACGGTAGCTATAAAGTCTTCCACTATTCCTGATTGTTTCAACTTTGTCAAATGGCCCAAATGGTTGGTGTCAGTGTCAAAATGGTTGGTGTCAGTGTCACTTATTGAATTCATAATGTGTTGAGTGTATCCCATTATGACTAAACATAGAAATTCCCTTACACAAACCTAGAAATGTGACACGAATGACCAAACCTCAGTATGTGATGAACTTTGTCCTTTGTCGCCTTGTGATGAAAATCTCCCAATGTCGCAATGTGACAAACTTTCCCCTGTCCTAACATTTCCCCAATCACTTATTGAAGTCACAATGTGTCGAATATTTCCCATCATAGCATTGTGTTGAATATTTTCCAACATCACATTATGATGAACATTTCCAAACGTCGCAATGTGACAAACATTCCCCTATCTTAACATTGCACCAATCACTTATTGAAGTCACAATGTGTCAAGTGTTTCCCATCATAGCATTGTGTTGAATATTTTCCAACGTCACATTGTGATGATCATTTCCCAATGTCACAATGTGATGAAAATTTCCCAATGTCGCATTGTGATCAACATTTCCTAATGTCACATTGTGATCAACATTTCCCAATGTCGCAATCTTATGAATATTTTTGAACGTCGCAGAGTGAATTTTTTTTTCCAATGTCACAATGTCATGAAAAATTACCAACGTCACAATGTCAAAGACATTTCCCATCGTCACATTGTGATGAACATGTCCCAACGTCGCAATGTCACGCCCATTGCCCAACGTCGCATTGGGATGAACATCTCTAAATGTCAAACTCTTTATGTGATGAACATTTCTCATTGTCACAATCTGACAAATATTTCCCAACGTCACATTCTGATGAAAATTTCCCTACGTAGCAATGTCACAAACATTTCCCATCGTTGCCTTATGATGAACATGTCCCAACGTCGTAATGTCACAAAAATTTCCCATCGTCGCAACATTTCCCAACGTCAAAATCTAGCGAATACTTCCCAACGTCACATTCTGACGAACATTTCCCATCATTGCAACCAGTAATGTCACAAACATTGCCCATTGTCGCATAATGGTCATAGCTTCTATCATGGTGAAATATATACACTATATGATCCATATATGGTCTATTTAAATGTCCTTCTAACAATAATAAATCATCATCTATAAATTTCAAGTTGCTTTTCTATCAATGATCTTAAAACAAATGTAAATCACCATCTACCAAGTATATATTAAGTAGATTAACCCCCAATAAATGGATCTTAATTTTAAAACATTAACCCAATATAATTACACCATGACTAAATCCAATATTACTAAACCCAATATGTCTAAACCTAGAAATTCCTTATCACAAAATTTCTAAACCTAGAAATTCCTTGTCACAATGTGATGAACATTTCCCAACGTCGCAACATGACAAAAATCCCCCCATGCTTGCATTCTGAAAAACACTTACAGATGACATAATATGTCAAACATCTCTCGACGACTCATTGTGATGAACATTTCCCAACATCGCAATATGTCTATTATCTCCCAACGTTGCATTATGAAAAACATTTCCAAACATCTCAATGTCACACACCTTTCCCATTATGACTAAACATAGAAATTCCCTTACACAAACCTAGAAATGTGACGCGGATGACCAAACCTCAGTATGTGATGAACTTTGTCCTTTGTTACCTTGTGATGAAAATTTCCCAACGTCGCAATGTGACAAACATTTCCCCAATCACTTATTGAAGTCACAATGTGTCGAAAGTTTCCCATCATAGCATTGTGTTGAATATTTTCCAACATCACATTGTGATGAAAATTTCCCAACGTCGCAATGTGACAAAGATTCCACTATCCTAACATTTCCCAAATCACTTATTGAAGTCATAATGTGTCAAAGTGTTCATAAAGCTCTGCCACAAAGTGTGTCCAAGCAATATACCCTTGACGAGAAGTTTTTCTCGATTGCCACCATTGCCAACGTTCTTGATCTAGATGAGAAAACCATACTGGAGTTTGGCCAAGTCATCTATAATGTCGTATAAAGAGAAATATTGTTCCATTTGGGTTACCCAACTAGTGTGGTCTGAGCCATCGAATTTTGTCACATCCACCCGCGGAAGGTGTAGGTCACGTTGAAAGTGATGGTTCTGAAAGTTATGGGAATGAGAGGAATGTTCACCTTCAGTATGTGGAGGTGAGGAAGAGGAAGGGTTATCTATAGGGATATGCAGTTTGATGCAGAGTGTCGAAAAGACAGATTCAAGCTGGGTGGTGAGGTCTTGTTTGATTTCCTCCATTGAGGACTGCATGGTTGTATTGATGACGAAAGCATTGGCACTGAGTTGTTTCACTTCTTGTTGGGTCTTGATGAGACTAGATTTCAAGGTGTTGAAGCGAGCTTCCAAGTCTTGGCTATGGGTATGGGCCATGAGGATGGGGGAACTGAAAAGGGGTGGGCGGGGTAAAAAAATTTTCTTAAAAATGATATGTGTGAATGTGATAAGGGCGAAGAGATGAATCCAATGGAATAGGTCTCAAATAATAGTGAAAACTTTTCCAGACATTTTTTTCTTTTCTTTACACCTACGGAGTTATCCTCTGGTCTGAAGAATACTACAGAGAGGAGATGCCCAAATGCTTAACCAAAAAGAAATGTGTATTTACTTGGCAACCCAAACACAGTTGTGCGGCAATACATCTTGTCTGTTTTAATTTGATTATGTTTCTGTCCCCAAGGGTTAGGTATTCAAGGGTTCTATAGACAAGGGTTTTCCCTATCCTATAGCTCTCTAATATACGTGTGGGGTCCAACAGTAGTACTCAGCCCAATATCTCAGGGCACTAATTAAGGAGGATAGACCGTACCCTTAGCCATACTACCTAACTACCTAGGTACTAGAGAGTATCTTCCTGAGTGTTGTTCTCAGTGGAACTATAGCAATCAGGGGGCTAATCAGTTTATCCAAAGAGGGCTTCAAGAAATCTAGGTCGATGCGTACACAGGTGTTGTCTGATGCTCTACCACTCGAACGGGTACCAACATGGGTTACAAGGGTGGCCAACAGATGTGCGCTTAAGAACCACCTGTATTTCATGCATGTATGAATCCCTCAACCATGGGTTTATGCGTGTAACGACATATCTCTGTGGCTTAAAGATGTTGGAATACGTCTTTACCCTAGAAAAAAAATTACTCACAATTTATGCCAAGGAAAGTTCTCTGATACCACTTGTAGTATACCAGATATAAAAAGTATGCAGAATAGAAATAAAAATCTAGAAATGGCAGACTAACAGCAATATAACCATAATAATCACCACAATAACACTGAAATGATATAAGAATAACAACATAAATATCACTTTGATTCTGAGAGCAATGTTCAAGGGCCTCTTCGAGGGGGTAACCTCCAGTTGAGCATAGCTCTATTACATAAATCTCCAAGCTAGGGTTCTCATACACTCGACTCCTATTTATACTAAATATGTCTATCAAAAGAAGCATCTAGAGGAAGATCCTTCTAGAAGCGGAAGCTTCTATTAGGTCTTCTTACATTTGACTTATTCTATTTTATTGCAAGGCCTTATTAATATTGACCTTTATTACATTCGAATATATTGTTCTACCTATGTGCAGGTTAGGACCCTAATAGAATCTTTACATATTATCAAGGTAAAAAATATCAAAGCGTTGTTCCTTAAACTATATTTGATAAAGGCTTATGATAGAGTGGTCTAGGGATTCTTAAGGCTAGTGTTACTACAGGTGGGAATGAGTTTAGAAGCTACTGACTGGATTTTGGGGTGTTTGACTTCTGAAAACTATGATGTGTTGATCAATGGTAGGCCTACCAATTTCTTTAAAAGTACCAGGGGATTAAGGCAAGGGTTCCCTTTATCTTCTTCATTGTTTCTTCTTGTTGTAGAAGGGCCAAGCAGAGCCAGAAAGGAGCAGGTTAGGGAAAATAAAATAGAAGGGATCCATGTGGCAAGAGGGATAAGAATTACACATTTGATCTTTATGGATGATGTAATTATGTTTGGGAATGGAAACATTGTTGAATGGGAAGTATTTAAGGATATCCTAGAATTATTTTGCAAAGCGACAAGGATGGCCTTCAACCCTCAGAAGTCCTCTTTCTTAGAAGATGGATAGGCAGCAAGGGACCTAGCTTTGTTGAAGGATATTTTTCCTTTTGAAGTAAAACCAATAGATGTTGGTTTTAAGAACCTTGGGTGTTTTTTAAAACCTAACTGCTATAATAGGGAAGACTAGATCTGGCTGCAGAAAAAAATTGAAAAAAGAATTTCGAATTGGAGCCTTAGATGGATAGGTTTAGGGGGAAGGGTCGCACTTGTTAAAGTTGTTCTTGAAAGAATTCCTGTATATTGGATTTCTTTGGATAAAATCACAAAAATTATTCTAAATAATATCATAAGGAGGATGTTCAGTTTCATGTGGAATGGGAAAAATTTAAAAGAAGGGATGCATTTGATAAGTTGGAAAAAGATTACAAAACCCAAAAAGGCGGGTGGCTAAAATTTTTTGGAGGTGTCTTATGGTGCCTGGTCTTTGGCTTGAGGTGATACTTAAATAATACCTTAGGAAGAAAATTGTTTTTGAGCGGTTTAGGGAAGGCTGGAAAAATTGGACTGGTATTTCAAATATTTCGAGAGCACTCACCTCTTCCATAATCATTATAATTGATTGGATGGTATGGAAACATGGAAATGGGATGGATATCAGAATTGGAGCTAATCCAATGCTTGGGTTTCACACTTATTTTAAATTGTCAAGGAATCTTATTTTTTCACTGAAGGCAGAAGGTATAGAATTCCTTGCTCAAGTTGGGACTTTTGATTTGGAGGACACAAGTCATACAAGTTGGAAAAAGGATGAGACTTTAGGATTGGAAGGAGAACAAAAAGAGGAATGGAATAACTATGTTAAGGTCTTAGTTGGTTCGGGATATGAATTAAACAATGAAAAATATATTGTATTGTGGTCCTGGGACACTAAAGGAGGCCAGATAAATGCAAAACAAGCCTATGAAGTACAATTGTTTGAGGATGTGGTGGAAGAACCATCTTTCTTGTATACTGAACTCTGGAAATGGCAGTTACCTTTAAAAGTGAAACTCTTTATTTGGTTAATGCTTGAATAGAAAATTCTTACTTCAGAGAATTGGTCAAAAGAGGTATTGTGGGGCCTAGTAGATGTGTTTTATGTGGGAACAATGATGAAACAATGAGTCATATTTTTGTGGAATGTAGTTTTACAAAAGACAGCTGGTTTACAACTCAAAAGGATTTAAAACTTGAGAGTACTTGGGAAGGAGAACAGATTGCAGATTGTTTACAAAACTAGACAAGGAAGAAGGAAAATTGGAAAGAAATCCCTTGTTTTATTTGCTGGGAAGTTTGGAAGCATAGGAATCTGGTTATTTTTTAAGATCACCCTCCTAATAGGGTCAAAGTTTGTAATAGTATACTACAGGACTTGGGAGAAACAAAAAATTCATACTTTACTAAGGTTAGTAGGATTGATAGGCCTCCTATACTTGACTGGGATCTGGTAGTGGGGTTCTTTGATGGTACCTCCCAAGACAGGGGTGTTAAATGTGGGGTTGGAGCTGTGTTAAAATGTCCAATGTTGGGCACTTTCAGACTCAAGATGAATTGTGGTAGTGGTACTAATACTAGGGGTGAACTCCTAGACTTGTGGTGTATCTTATTTTTTTCTTGCTATAAAAAGGTAACAAGGTTACAAATGGTAGGTTATTCAAATATTATTATAGATTGGTTAGCTAATGAAAACAATATACAGGTGGTCTTTCTTCATCCTTAGATGAAAAAATATTGAGTGTTGAGCGAGAGTTTTCTTCAACTCAAAGCTCAACACATCTATAGAGAATATAACAAGGAAGTTGATCAGTTGTCAAAAGAAGCAGTATTCCTAGATGAGGATGATATATAATTTGCAGTGGGTACTGAAGGACATTAAAAAAAATTTGAAAAATTAGCTATCAGTTAAACTTTCAATGGTGAAAGGGTGAAGAAACTAGTCTTTTTGTTTTTTTTAACTGGACATGTAAATTTAGAGGTTATATACTATAGAGTATACACCTAAAAGTTTTCATCTTTGCTGGAGTTAAATGTATTTTGAACATAACTATATGCTCTATAGTACAAAAGGATCTGAAAGTTTTGATCCAGATGATAGTTATTGTAACAAAATATTTATATTATCTAATATAAGTTTTTTTTCTTATTGAAAAAATAAAATGTATTTCTATATTTTCTAATAATATGTAAAATGTAATATATCGAAATATATGACAACATAATATTTTTTTATATGTAATGTAATATATCAAATGTTGTGGCATTTCTATATGTGTGAGATAATGAATGATATGTGTTCATTTTCATTGCCAATTAATATAGTTGATGTTCATAATTCTCATAACATTCAATACACTAATAACATCAATAATTTTGGTTGCTTGTAATAAATGATATGTGTTAATTTTAATTGCCAATTAATATAGTTTATGTTCATAATTCTCATAACATTTAACACACTAATAACACCAATATTATTGGTTGCTTTCTCTTGCAACTACATTAAGTTTATAATTTGTGTTCATAATTCTCATAACATTCAGGAGATTGTTAGATGCCTCTTAGTGAAGTGTAATATCAACTTAATTACAATATATTTATGGTTATAATTAACACATTAATATGAAAACTTCACTCAAATTACTTCCACATTTTCATTAGCTTATTTAGGAAATCTAATTACAATATATTAATTATGATAAAAGTTGTTTTAAAGTTATTTATTAAAATTGTTTTAAATTTATTATAAAAATTATTATAGAAGTTATTTATTAAAATTGTTTTCAATTCGAATGTTACTAAAAGTTATCTATTATTTTTTTATTTTTTATTTTTTAAAGTTATTAATGAAGTTATTTATTAAAATTGTTTTCAATTTGATTGTTGCTAAAAAGAAAGAGGGATTATAACTCATTTCATTTATTTAGAATATAAATATATATTTTTATTTTGATTTTAGTTTTACAATTTAAATTTGAATTAATGAATTATAAAAAATGATTAATTAATTATTTTATTTAAATAAAAATTTAAAATAAAACATATTTTAATTTTGAATTTAGTTTTACAATCCAAAATTGAATTAATGAATTATAAATAATGATTAATTGATTATTTTATTTAAATAAAAGTTTAAAATAAATAATATTTTTTAGGTAGGGATTATATGTTTAAAATAAATAATATTGTTCTTAAGATTTATATAAAATGGTAATAAGTATGATTAATATTATAAAATGAATTTATTGAAATACTAAGTTTTATATATATATATATATA
>ML784398.1:163465-184577 GCA_009831015.1 Picea engelmannii
ATTTAATATTTAAGTTTTTTAAAAATAATAATTTTAATTTTTTCATAAACATTTTATACAATATTTAAAATAAATAATAATAAAATATTATAATATCAATGAGACATTTAATATTTAAATTTTTTAATAATAATAATTTTATTGATATAAATATATTAATATCATTTTTATTATAAATCTCACTTATATACTAACATACATTTATTTAATTTTTAATTTATTTTTAATATTTAATAAATCATAAAATAAAAATAAAACTATTTACTATAGAGAAGATATTTTTTTTTGTGCCTTTGTGAAGAGCAATCATTACATATCTCAATGATCCGGTTAAAACAGAAAAGAATCCTATGAAAGCGTCATCACAAATCTATATTGCATGAAGGATTCACAAGTTAAAAAGAATTATTTTATAATACTAATAATGTAACTTTAAAGTCATGTTTAGACATTAAATTTGTGTATGAAAACTTTTTTGTAAAATGAAATAAAAGACCTTTTCCCAATGATATGATTGCCAATGATATGATTGTTAATGTTTATATAAATATGTATTAATTAAATTTATTATAAAAAAAAATAATAATTAAAAAAAAATACATAAAACTTATAACAAATATATCTGTTTTAAAAATAAAAATAAATAACTAATCAGCTTGCTGGATTGTTGATATATATATTATTAAAATAGTTTGGTATATATAAGGGTGTATATACTACCTGTAGCAAAATATTGTGCAATCGGTTGGTTATTGTTCGTCATTAAAAATTTTGGAAAATAATAAAGGTTTTGTCTTCTTCAATTAATATCTTCTCCACAAAATATATCTATCCAACTAAACAACAAAAAATAATAAATAATCTAGTTATGTTGATAGTTGTAATGCACCTAACTATTCCCAAAATTGAAGTGGATGTACAGAAAAGTTACCCGCTCATCCTCTCATTATTTGGATAAGAATAATGCACCTAACCATTCCGAAAGTTGAAGTGGGGTTTGCAGAAAATGACTGATTTTAGTAAAATCCGAAGGGAAGGTACAAATTCCGTACTGGTTAGTAAATCTTTGCATTTTCTTGTCCATTTTTCACCTCATTAGTAAAGTTGAAGTGGGGTTTGCAGTGATATTAGGAAGAATCCGAATGGAAGGTACGAATTCCTTACTGGTTAGTAAATCTTTGCATTTTCTTGGAGGTAGAAGCATATGTCCATTTTTCACCAATTTATTAAACGAAAAAAAACATTTAAAACAATAGAACGGCAATAAGTGGATTTAAGATATGGGATATTGAAGGACTTAATTTGCTGGTATGTCCATTTTTCACCCATTTATTAAACTAAAAAAAACATTTAAAACGATAGAACGGCGATGATGATGATGATCATGATGATGACGACGACGACGACGAACGACGATGACGAGATGATGATAATGATGATGATGACGACGACGACGACGATGACGACAACGACGATGATAACGACGACGAACGACATGGTGGTGGTCCTTAAGAGAGTAAGTGATTACTTGTGATTCTTTACAATTTTGTTTTTATACCCGAAAAGCATTAAGAGAAGCTTTTCAAGATCATGATACTTTTATTAAGTTAAGAAGTTGAACCTTAATAATATAATAATTATTAAAATTGTAATTTTAAATATAAAATTAAAATAATAATATAATATATTCATAAAAAAATTATTTTAAATATAAAATTATAAAAAAAGATAAAATATTTAAACATTTTTAAAAGGTTATTTAAATGGAAGCATAACATTTTATCTCCACGATAGTATTTTCCTTTCTTATGGAGTTAAATAAAGGAAATAATTATTATATAAAACTATTATATATATACTTATGATTATGATTAAAGTATGTATGGTTTACAGTTAGTTATAATGTTATTTTAGTTTTTGGAGATAAACTATGTGGATAAGTTTTAGGTCAAAAATTTAGAAAAAACAATTGGAATGACAAATTTTAATTGTTCAACGTATATATTTAGGGTGTTTTTGATTTTTGAAAACCCAATTTATAAGTTTAGAAACACTATTTGAACATAGTAAAATTATGATTTTGTCAACAATAACATTACCAAATAGGATCACTGACATAACCAACAAAATTACTAATGATGATGATGACGATGACAACGATGATGACGACGACGACGACGATGATGATGATGATGATGAGGACGAAGATGATGACGAACGACATGGTGGTGGTCCTTAAGAGGGTAAATGATTACTTGTGATTCTTTACAATTTTGTTTATATGCTTGAAAATCATTAAGAGAAGATTTCCAAGATCACCATACTTTTATTGAGTTAAGAGGTTGAACCTTAATAATATAATAACCCTGGGGTATTGGGAGGAGGAAACCCTAGAGGGAATAGGTAACACCCTAGAATCCTTTATTAAAGTCTTTGAAATCACCATAAAAGGGAAGTATACCTCTTACACAAGACTTTGTGCTTATATCAATGTCTCTCAAGCACTCCCACACTCAATTTTTCTTAGGTATCAAGAAAATGAATGGCTTTAGTCCATAGACTATGGAAACATTTCATTCGGATGTCGTAAATGTCATGAGCATGGACATATTTTCAGAGATTTCCCTCTCAACAAACAACAACCAATGTCCAAAGAGAATACAACAAGAGATGCAAAACGATTTGAAATGATGACCACAAAGAGATGCCACAACAAAAAACCAATAGCCCCTCTAAATCAACCCAAAATCACTACCATAAAAAAATTTGATACACTTTAACATACTCAATAGGAATCTAAAGAAACCATCACTCCCATAGAGGAAGATCAAATTACCCAGGAAATACCTCAATCTATAGATAAGGCCCAAGAGGAGAAAGCAAAGCACTGGAAGATCATGGAGAAGGAAGACAAAAATACTCCAGATCCAAACATAGAAATGAAAAACACCAGTGAGGAAAAAGGAGAATCAGATGACATAGAATAAATGGAGCTAACCGACCTTGATTTAGAATCCTTAGCGACATCTTGGAGGCAACAAGACCCTAATTCAATTACAGAACAACAAATCCAGATGGTCAAAGATGCGCTAGTTAAAAGAAAAGAAAGGCACTCAACAAAAACAAAAGGTAAGCCAACCTCATCCTCCTCCTATGCTTTAGGTATCAAAACTCATGCCTCAAGATATAATGCCAAGAAATCTAAAGAGGAGAAGAAAAAAGGAAGGAAAAGTAACAAACAACTTCTGCAAGAACTTGGAGAAATGTTGGTTAACTTAGGATGAATCTCCCTAACGACCGACTCATTCCCTCTAAACCCCCATTGTTCCCATGAATTTTTTTCCTAGAACATTCATAGCCTCAATGGTAAGTCCAAACATAGACCTAACATTCTATGGAAAAATGTTGAAATAACCCTAACCTCCTTATTCTCCACAACTAGAACCTTAACTGCCCAATTTTGTATCATTGGAACTGCTTCCTATGGATTTATAACAAACATTTATGGTCCTCCTACAAACCCTAATAAAATTCCCTTCCTCAACAAAATGAAAGCCCTCAAAGCTATCATAGGTGATTACCATTGGATTATTGGGGGATATTTTAACATAGTTACTGTTGAAAATACTAAGACAACTGAGAGGGGGGCGTGAATCAATTGTTACTGTGCTTAAACAATATATGACTATTCAAACAATTTTTAATCTCTTCCAAGTGACCATCAATATTATACAACATATGAACAACATGATTAATGAACATCAGTCGGACATAAGATACACATAGAGACAGATTTTCACGAGGAAACCCATAAAGGGAGAAAACCTCTTCTTCTTCGAATGATAGGCAGTCTTTTAAGTTCAGTACATCATCTATGTTTGAGCACCAACTTAAAGTGAGTCTTCTACCTCTGTTTTAAAAGCTCCAACTTGTTGAGAGCGCCAACTCTATAGTTTCTCTAGCACCCACTAGAAGGAAGCACCAACTCCCTGAGTGTTCCAGCACCAACTGGATGGAAGCACTTACTTCCACTTATACAAGAACCAACTTGTATACAGAAAACTATATGTTTTCCCAAGCACCACCATGCCACCCTATTTTTCTAGCCACAACGAGATGAAAGCTCTAACTTTCAGTATTCAAGCACCAAATTGAATAATAGAGGACTACAATCCTCCCTAGCACCACCCTACCTTCCTAATTAAGAATAAATGACTGAATAACAAACAATACAGGTGTCTTACTTCTTACCCCTTCTTCTCTGTTCTGTGATTCTTCTCTGCTTCTATCTGTTCTGCAATTCTTCTTTGCTTCTATCTATTCTGCAGTTCTACTCTACTTCAAACTGTTCTGCAATTCTTCTCTTACTTATGTCTGTTCAACATCTCTGAGTTTTATCTCACACTATGCATACTGTAATTTTACCTTTCTTATAGTTCAACTCATTTTTCTAGTTCGAACAGCCCCCTACCACAGTCATTGTGTTTCCATTTTATCCTATACCTCGTATTCAGTTACACCTTGAATCTCCAAGAAAATGCCTCAGCAACTGAATCACCAAACGCCCAATAACTATGATTTAGTTCTGCTAACTGAATCGTAACTGATCAATTAGCTGTGAAGTGAAACAATAGCCCTTCGATCATATTCCCAATTAATCAACACCATTGGATTAATTCCGTAGGGTCTCGCGTTTATCTCATATTCCCACTGGTTGTGACTGAACGCTAAGCAGAATTGATTTCACGATTTCACATTTCAACATTCTTGTGATGAAGGGTCCTGACTCTCCATGTCACGAATGTTGAAATAGAGCTTGGTTGAACTAGCTCCTCCCTCCAACTCTCGACAATGTGACCATGCGCTATGACCACTCGCCAAACAAACAATCTCTTCATGATTTTGCACTTTTGTCATGAGTCTCATTGACTTCTCCAACTCCCGGTATCCAAAACTCTGAAATGGAGCCAGATCAACGGTCCACGCTCTCCCTTTGATTGACGACTCAGATTAAATCATGGTTTCACATTTCGCGATTTCAAAGGATAGAGCACCTCCTTCCTTTGACTTTCCAGTCAGAGAAAAGCTGACCTCTCGCCACGTGTAGTCTGCATCCAACTTTCCATGACCCTGGATCCAAGGGTTCAGATCAATCCTCGATCTGACATTCCAGATCATTTTGGAATATCACATATCGCAAGTTCCCACACCATGCTCCATTGACTCCTCCAATGTGTAAGTCAGTGAAATTATAGTCACTCGCCACGTGTCCTTCCTGAAGATGGATGATCCTCCTGCTTTCGGGACTTTGTAAGCTCGCTTCATCTTGCACGTAAAGATCGCGCTCCTTCTTCTGGATCCAATGACGGTCGGTCTTCGGGCTCATATCTGACGCCTGAGATCCGTTCTCTTCTACTGCGCACTCCTCCTATCTGAATTCATATATGATGGTCATTGGGAATTCTGAATGGGATCCAACAATCACTGTTTCTCTTCACCTTTGATCATTTCCATGCCATTATCGTTGCACTGTTGATCATGTTGATCTACACCATCAATGACAAACATGCACACGTTGTCTTTTGTCTGTAAGTATGCCAACAATCTCCCCCTTTGGCATTGATGGCAAGCTTGAACCTAAAGAAATGCACTCTGCACTCTCTGCCTGGACTGCTACTCTACCTACTGAACATGCAACCAAACATACCACTGTAGCATCCTTACCACTCTACTTACCACACTTTTTCTGCCCCTTTGACATCAATGTTAAAGACAAAACACCCTCCCCCTGAACTGTTGCAATACATATCGAAAGTATCAGATATGTGACAATCACATACTCCCCCTGACAAGGTGAACAGATTAGAAAAATGAATATATAACCCCCAACTTCTGACGAAGATATCTAAAAGGTTTTGTTGCTAAAGGTTTAGTAAAGATATCAGCTATTTGTTCTGTGGAAGGAATATAATTCACCTGGACAATTTTGTTTGTAACCTGTTCTCTGAGAAAATGATATTTTATTGGTATATGCTTTGACTTTGAATGAAGTACATGATTCTTGGAGAGACTAATGGCACTGGTGTTATCATAGTGAAGTGGAATGGGATCAGTATAAGTTACCTTCAAATCTGCAAGAGTTTGTATCATCCATAGAATTTGTGTGCAACAAGTAGCAGCATAAATGTATTCTGCCTCTGTAGTTGATAAGGAGATGGATCCCTACTTCTTACTAAGCCATGCTACTAACGAGTTACCTAGGAATAATTCTCCTCCACTGGTGCTCTTTCTCTCATCCACACATTTTTCCCAATCATCATCTGAATAAGCAGTTAACTAAAAGTTATAATTTCTATGATACCACAGACCATAAGTCATTGTGCCCTTCAAGTACTTGAATATCCTGGTTACAGCTACTAAATGACTTTGTTTAGGAGCAGACTGATAATGACCTACCATTCCAACAACTTGGATTATATCAGGACGAGATGTTGTGATGTTCATAAGACTGCCTATCATTGATCACTATGTCCTTTGATCAACATCAGGTGAAATATCATCTTTATTGAGCTTGCAACCAACCACCATAGGTGTACTAATAGGAGAAGAATCTTCCATCTGAAATTTCTTCAACATCTCTTTCAAATATTTTTCTTGAGAGATAGTAGAACTTGGTTTACTTGTAAGCCAAGAAAGTATGAAAATTCTCCTATCATGGACATCTCAAACTCTATTTGCATAGAGTTAACAAACCACTGAACATAGGAATCATTAGTACAACCAAAAATAATGTCATCTACATAAACCAAAACAGCTAGTAAATCATCACCTTCAGACTTGATGTAGAGATTGTTGTCAACAGTACCTTTCTTGAACCCTTTGTCTTGTAAAAATTTGTCCAGTCTATAATACCAAGCTCGTGGTGCTTGTTTCATTCCATATAAATCCTTCTTCAGCTTACAAACATAATCAGGATTATCTGTCAATGAGAATCCTTCAGGTTTCTCCATATATACTTCTTCCTCTAGATCTCCATTAAGAAATGTTGACTTAACATCCATCTGATAAACTTTAAAGTTCTTATGACATGAATATGCAAGAAACATTCTGATGGCTTCCAATCTTTCCATTGGTGCAAAATTTTCATCAAAATCCTCACCTTCAACTTGTGCATACCCTTTACAGACCAATCTGTCTTTATTTATAACAACTTGTCCTTTTTCATTAATTTTATTCTTGAACACCCATTTGGAACCTATTACATTCATATCTTCAGGTCTAGGAACAAGCTCCCAAGTATTGTTCTTTTCAATCTGATTAAGCTCTTCATTCATAGATCTAATCCAATCATCATGGTTGTTGGCTTCATCAAAAATTTTAGGTAGATAGAAAAGAAATCTGAGATTGTTCTGTGTCTTTAACTAATTTACTTTTGGTCTGAACTCCTTTTTTTATATCTCCAATTATATGATTTTCAGGATGATTCTTTTTAACAATTCTAAGAGGTGGTTTTGTTTCTTTCTGCTAATTTGTGTCGGCCTGAGAATTTGTATCTTCATCTGACTCATATTCTTCTCTTTCTAATTCTTGGACATGTTCATCTTCATCTTCAACTATATCTTTTGTGCTTGGTTTAACACTGCTTACATTTCGTACCAGAATTTCTTCATCAACTTTTATGTCGATACAATCAACTAATTTATGCAGCCTCTTATTGTAGAATATGTACCCTTTACTATTTGTAGCATAACCTAAGAAAATACCTTCATCGGCCCTATCATCATATTTTCCAATATTTTCATCATTATTCTTGATATAACATTTACTCCCAAAGACTTTAAAATGCTTGATTGAAGCAGGTCTTCCAAACCATAGTTCATAAGGAGTCTTGTCATTGTGTGGCCTGAGATGAGCTTTGTTAAGAATATGAACATCTGTATGGATTTCTTCCACCCAATATGTCTGAGAAATATTTCTTCCATTCATCATTGATCTTGCCATCTGCTGAACTGATCTATTTTTCCTCTCAACTACTCCATTTTGTTGTGGTGTTCTTGGAATAGTGTATTCTCGTTTGATTCCATGTTTATCAAAAAAATATTTGAAGTTCCATGAACTAAACTCTCCTCCTCTATCAAACCTTACTTCCTTCAATCTTTTTCTTGTTTGATTCTCAGTCAAAGCCTTAAACACTTTGAATTTTTCAAATGCTTTAGATTTTTCCTTCAAAAAGACAACCCATGTTAGTCTAGAATAATCATCAATAATCAACATAAAATAGTTTTCTTTTCCTGTACCTTCTTTTCTTGATGGTCCACATAAATCCATATGTACTAACTGGAGAGGTTTTTCTGTTGAAGGAATTTTTTTGGATTTAAACTGAGTGCGAGTAAGCTTTCCTATCTGGCAAGGTTTACAAATAGAGTCATATGGTTTTGATATCTTTGGAAGATATTTTACTGCCCCATTGTTTCTAAGCTTCATTCTATGATCAAAATTTAGGTGTCCAAGTCTCCTATGCCATATCCAACTTTCATCATATTTGCTTAAGTGGCATTCTTATTTTTATTCTTTTAACACATAGACATTGTTTTTTGTTCTTGTCCCTTTTGCAACAAGTTGTCCTGAATTCAAAGACTTTATTTTACAATATTTAGAAGTAAAAACAACTTCACACCCTTTGTCACAAACTTGACTGACACTTAGTAGATTATGTTTCATACCATCTACAAACAACACATCTTGAGCTTTTCCTTTGCCATTACTCAGGCTTACCATTCCTTAACCTTTTATCTTTCCTAGTGCATCATTTCCAAAAGTTACATTCCCTGATTTGTTTTCACTTAGAGTTAGAAACTTACTTTTGTCTCCAGTCATATGTTTGGAACATCCACTGTCAATATACCAGGTATTTTTTTTTCTTTGGGATGATAACACTAATCCACATTGGTCATCTTCTTTCTTCGTCCAAACCTTGAAATTTTCAGCAGCATGATTTAGATCTGGCTTATAGTTCCTTAAGCGACAGTCTGGAGCTTTATGTCCATAATTATGGAAGTTGTAACATTCTGGTTCACTGAATAACAGATCATACTGATTTTTATGCTCATAACTGTTGTTAAGTTTTACCTACATCCTTCTCCCAGTCATCACATGATTTATAGTCTGTGATTGTTTGTTTCTTGGTTGTCTCAATCTTTGTGGTGGCAGATAATTACTTCTTGAATAACTTGATTGCTCATATCTAAATCTTAAAGAACAAGTTATAGCTTTGTGACCAAAGTTAGAATAGAAAAAACAATATCCATAGAAAAAGCATTTGTACCTGGAAAAAGACTGTCTTCTTTGAGTGGGTCGATTTCTTCCATGCTGATAGTTTCTCTGATCTACAGATTCGGTTCTGGTACTTTTTCTTTCATTCCTTCTTGGTGGTTGGTTTTCTTTCTTTGTTTCTGCATAGTGGTTGTTGTCAATGATTGTAGATTTGACAAACTTGATGGGTTCTATATTACTTGGATGATCACTACTTGATCCTTCTTCATAGCCCAAGCCAGCTTTCAACTTTGGATTCCTTTGTTGATTTAGAATGGAAGTTAATTCTTCTGAGGCTTTAATACTTGACAAATTTTGGTGATAAAATGCCTTAAACTTCTCCATTTCTTTTCTGGTTGTTACTATCTCTTCTTCTAAGGCTTCACACCTCGCTTTCTTCTCTGATAATTGTTGTTTCAGAATGTATTCTATTTTCTTTGCCTCTTCTCACTCCACTTTTAGTAGAGAAAAGTATTCATCAGGTTTTTTATCATTCATTTTAAACTGCATCAACAACCGTTTTTTGTTTTCTCTTCTTACATCCGCGTCTGTCAATTTCTTCCAAAGCGCTGATTAATTAACCTTCCATATCCACCACATATTCTTCATCATCCATTTCACCTCCTAAATGTTCATCATCAATATCTCCCATAGCCATAAGCATAAAATCATTCACCTTGTCTTCAGAGGATGAATCACTATCTATGTCTTCTGGGGAGTCATCATTGTTTGCACACAAACTTTTCCTTTTACTATATTTCTTAAATTTGTATTTATTTTCGTCATCAGAGTTCTGATCCTTTTTTTGGTGAGGAAACTTAGATGAAAAGTGACCTATCTTGCCACAGTTAAAACATTTTAAAGGGATCTTGCCTTGATATTTTCCTGATCCTTTCTTTAACCTTCTCACAAATTTTGCCTTAATATCATCTAATTCTGAATCAGTATTCTTGTCTGCTTTAAAAGATGCTTCTCTAGTAATGGATTTATCTTTGCTAATTCTCATTTCATATGCAGTTAGAGTTACTAGGAGTTGATCAATGGACAGAGTTTTAAGATCATTTAGTTCTTCTATTATAGAGACTTTTGGATTAAATTTATCAAGCAGAGATCTTAAAATCTTCTGAACTAAAAAAGATTCTTCAATTTTCTCACCAAGACCCTTCATGGCATTCACAAGATCTTCAACTCTTAAAAAATACTTCTTGACTGTTTCATCTTCATTCATATTTAGTTGTTCAAATTTCAATCTATATGTTTCAAGTTTGGCATCTTTTACTTTCTCATTTCCTTCATAACTGTTAATAAGTTTATCCCACATTTCTTTGGCAGTTTGAAGATGCATCACCTTTACAAACTCAGCTTCTGCAAGTCCATTCAAGATAGCATTCATTCCCTTAGCATTAAATATAAATTCTAACTTATCATCCTTGGAAGCTAGCACAACAGGCTTTATGTATCCAGTCTCTACTACATCCCAAACATCAGCACCTAAGGCCATGAAGTATGTTCTCATTCTAATCTTCTACAAGGAAAAGTTTGTTCCATCAAAGAGAGGAAGCTTATTGGCTGAAGTCCCTCATGACTTGTCATGTTTAAGATTATAGATCTACCTTTAAATAAAGGAACCGTCTCTGATACCAATTTTTGAAAATACTAATACAACTGAGGGGGGGGTGAATTAGTTGTTACTGTGCTTAAACAATATATGACTATTCAAACAATTTTTAAGCTCTTCCAAGTGACCATCAATATTATACAACATATGAGAAACATGAGTAATGAAAATCAATCACACATAAGATACACACAGAGACAAAATTTCATGAGGGAACCCATAAAGGGAGAAAACCTCTTCTTCTTTGAATGATACGCAGTCTTTTAATTTTCGTACATCATCTATGTTTGAGCACCAACTCAAAGTGAGGCTTCTACCTCTGTTTTACAAGCTCCAAATTGTTGAGAGAACTAACTGTTAGGTTTCTCTAGCACCCACTAGAAGAAAGCACCAACTCCCTGAGTGTTCCAACACCAACTGGATGGAAGAACCTACTTCCACTTATACAAGAACCAACTTGTATACAGAAAACTCTGTGTTTTCACAAGCACCACCCTTCCACCCTGTTTTTCTAGCCATAACCAGATGAAATATCCAACTTTCAGTATTAAATCACCAACTTGAATAACAGAGGACTACAGTCCTCCCTAGCACCACCCTACCTCCCTGATTAAGAATAAATGACTGAATAACAAACAATACAGGTGTCTTACTTCTTACCCCTTCTTCTTTGTTCTGAAATTCTTCTCTGCTTCTATCTGTTCTACAATTCTTCGCTGCTTTTATATGTTCTACAATTCGACTATGCTTTTATCTGTTCTACAGTTATTCTCTGCTTCAAACTGTTCTGCAATTATGCTCTTACTTCTGTCTGTTCAGCATCTCTGAGTTTTATCTCACACTATGCATACTGTAATTTTACCTTTCTTACAATTCAAATCATTTTTCCAGTTCAAACAACCCACCTACCATAGTCATTCCATTTCCATTTTATCCTATACCCCCTATTTAGTTACACCTTGAATCTCCAAGAAACGCCTCGGCAACTGAATCGCCAAACGTCCAATAACTGTGATTCAGTTCTGCAAACTGAATCGTAACTGATCAATTAACTGTGAAGTGCATCAGTAGTGCTTCGATCATATTCCCAATTAATCAACACCATTGGATTAATTTTGCACGGTCTCATGTTTATCTCATATGCCCACTAGCTGTGACCGAACGCTAAGCAGAATTGATTTCACGATTTTGTATTTCGACATTCTTGTGATGAAGGGTATCGACTCTCCATGCCGCGATCACTAAAATAGAGCTTGTCTACACTAGCTCCTCTCTCCAACTCTCAATGATGTGACCATGCACTATGACCACTTGCCAAACAAACGAGCTCTTCATGATTTCACACTTTTGTCGTGAGTCTCATTGACTCCTCCAACTCCCGGTATTCGAAACTCCGAAATGGAGCCAGATCAACAATCCACACTCTCCCTTTGATCGATGACTCAGATTAAATCATGGTTTCACGTTTCACAATTTCAAAGGATAGAGCACCTCCTTCCTTTGACTTTCTAGTCAACGAAACATTGACCTCTCGCCACGTGTAGTCTGCATCGAAATGTCCACGACCCTCGATCCAAGGATTCAGATCAATCCTCAATCCGACGACCTAGATCATTTCGGAATATTGCATATCATGAGTTCCCACACCATGCTCCGTTGACTCCTCCAATGTGTAAGTCAGTGAAATTCTAGTCACTCGCCACGTGTCCTTGAATATGGACGATCCTCCTGCTTTCAGGAATTTGTAAGCCCGCTTCATATTGCACGTAAATATCATTCTCCTTCTTCTGTATCCAACGATGGTCGGTATTCGGGCTCAGATCTGACACCTGAGATCCGTTCTCTTCTACTACTCGCTCCTCCTATCTGAATTAAGATCTGACGGTCATCAAGAATTCTGAATGGGATCCAACGATCATCGTTTCTCTTCATTGTTGATTATTTCCATTCCATTATCATTGTGTTGTTGATCATGTCGATGTGAGCCATCAATGACAAACACACACATGTTGTATTATGTCTGTAAGTATGCCAACAATTATTTCCCTAAATGAAAAACTAGGAGGCCTACATCGCTTGGACCAAGCTCTCATAAACCAAATGAAATCATTCATAAGTTGAGCCTAATTGACCTCCCTTTCTCTAATGGTGTCAATACTTAGAATAATTTCCTTAAAGGCTCAGATCAAATTTCCTCCAATCTTGATAAATTTCTTATCTCTGACTCACTGCCTCTAATAGGCATTTTCCTTAAAGCTGGCATCCTTCCTTTTTAATGCTCTAACCACTGGCCAATCAAGTTGAACCTCATCCTTTCTAATAACCCCCCACTCTGCCCCTTCATATTTGAATATTTTTGGACTAATAACCCATCCTTAACAGTTCAACAAATCTAAATTCATTCAAGGAATCCCTATGTATCGTTTCCAACAACGCCTAAAATTTATCAAAGCCAACCTCAAAAAGTAGAATAAGGAAGTTTTTTGCAAGTGAGTGTTGGGGGTTTGTTGGAGCGGGACATTTTGAGTAAATTTTGGGAATCGCAGAGGAGCAGACCATGCGATAAGTTAACAAAGGAGCAACACGCGTGGAAGACAAATAACACATATTTAGGAGCCAACACGTAGAAGGAGGAATTTGGGTAGTAGTAGCTAGACATTTGATCCATTTTGTAACGGGATAAGCCCTAGTAGCAATGTATAAATATGTAATGGGTTTTTGGGTAGAGGTGTGTGGGTGTGGGTGTGAAATCAGAGAGTGAAGGTATGAGCGAATGGTATGAGTAGAGTTTGGGAGTATGATTGGATAATGAGCTAAGTGTTCATTGTATACATGAACAACTAGGGAATTTTGGATATAAGTGATGTATCCTATATGAGTGTAGTGCACACTTGTTGTAAGGAATGAATATGAATGAATAATATAAGAATCCAGTCATTGTGGACGTAGCCCAGTTGGGGTGAACCACATTAAATTCCTATGTTTTGATGTGTTGGTTTAATTTGTTTATTGTGCACATGTAATAGATTATTATGAGTTGATATGAATATGTATTTGATGGTTCCATGTGCACATATTGGATGATTAAGTAAGATGAATATGCCATACATTAATATGTTGTTATAATTTCACGCACATGGTATATTACATGTTGAATGAATGTTAAGTCAGAATGAATGTTAGAATGGTTTGCATTCCCTTTATGGTTATTGAGGCAGGGTTCTTGTAGTCCCCATAGGTACCTCATGTGACACTTCACCTTCTTGTGGGTAATGTCGAAAGGGATGGTATCTTTATGTTCAATTTTTGAATACTAGACCAAGATCTCAAGAAGATTTAACCAAGCACAAAAAATTGGGTCTGCTCATTTTTCCATAGGAAATGTTCTTTCATTGCCACCCAACCACAAGCATCCTCAAGTGCCACCCCTGAGAAGAGAATATTAGTTATCCTGGGAAACCCTTCTACATAAGGGGAGAAAACCCAACACCTTTCCTTATAGAGAAGATCCATGCAAAGATAGAATAAGCAAGCTCTATTCACTAGAGAAAAATCAACAAGAAAGAGACCAACAATAATTCAACAATAGTCCACCTCCAGCACACCATAATGACTAAGAGATAGATACCAACCAGACATGTGCCTCCCTTTAGCAGTTGTAGCTCACACACTTAGACTTGTGCTACAATTTCAGAGTGGAGTGTGTGTGTCAAATGAGAAGGGTGCCTCCCTTATTTATACTAAACTGACCAGTGAACTTTTTTGAGTGGGGCTGACTTGTCCTTTTTGGAAAATCTATTTTACTTTATCTTTTCTAACATGCCAACATGACTTCTGGAGAAATAGATTTATTCTCGGGTTTCTTTAATTATTTCAATAGTTTTTCTTTGACATCTTGGCATCTTCTCCTATAAGAAAGGTTGTCTCGGAGGTGAATACCTCCCGTAGCTACTACAAATATCAAAACTCCCTCTTAGCCAGGGAGGTATTCTCCATGATGTTTTTCCTCTGGTTCTCATAGACTTGCAGGCTATGCCATGGTCATGTAGACCATGCTACTGGTAGCATCATCACGTCGCACATGGATACACCCAATGTGGACCTTTTCTACAACTTCATCACCACTAAAATACACTAGGACCTACTCTCTCGTAGTGTGGCACTAGGACCTACTTGCCCATAGTGCATCGTCAAGGACCTACAAGCCCATGATGTGTCCACTTGGTCAACTCCCAAGGGAAGTGTCCTCATGGTGTAATCCCATGGGACGTTGGGTGACACCCCAGGACAACTTGTCACTACTCTAACAAGTGTCATTCTCAACTCTGTCTCAGAGGAGAGTTCTCCAAGTCAACCTAGCCCGATATGGGGAGAAGATCAGAGGCGTCCCCACATATCGACCCAACCCATCCACATGGGGAGAAGACCTGTCTCAGGTTGACCCTACCTAGCACAAATAAGGAGAAGACCCGTCTCAGGTCAACCCATCTCGGTTCAACTGAGGAGAAGACCCATATCAGGTCAACCCAGCTAATTCCATTGAGGAGAAGATAGGAAGAAGGCACAACACACTCACAAATTGACCCAACCCACTACCCTAGGGAGAATATCTGGAGAGTGTCCTCATAGGTCGACCCAACCCACTACTCTGGGGAGAAGATCTGGAGAGATATCTCAACCACTACAACCCAAAGGTCGTTGGGCACCAACCCAGTACAACTTATCTCAACTTAGTCCATCAAGGAGTATCATCATAAAGGAATGTCTCACGAAGATGCAATCATCAATACTCCCTCTTAAGGAGAGGGTCATTCCTCTCCAATTTTATCATGGAAGTACTCAAAATTCAACTTGGAAAGAGGATCAATGAGAACATCTACAATCTTCTCATATGTGGGAAGGTACTCCACTAGTACTGTCTTCCTCTGCACCATATCTCTAATGTAATGAATCAAGGTGGGATCCAATATATGATCATAAAATACCGCACAAATCTTCTGAAGCCACATTGCTTCGCATACTTCCATACATACTACAATATACTCAGTTTATATAGTACTCAAATCCATCGAAGTTTGTTTCCTGCTACACTGGGAAACCACGACAGATCCAAAATTGAAGAAACACCCTGAGGTTCTCTTCATGTAAACTGTGTTTCCTACCCAATCTGAATCAACATATCCCTATAGTCTTGTATCAACAATGGAAGCATGTCTCAGGACATCCAATTATTCCTCACAAATATCTCAACACATTCTTCGTAGCCACCTAATGTATCTGTCTTGGCTGACTCATGAATGAGATAAGTGCATTCACTTCATAGAAAATATCATGTTTGGTGTTAACCAAATACATCAATGATCGAATCAACTGTTGATACATAGACGGATCAATCAGGTCTGAATCTAAATAAGGCTCACTCAGTTTCTTCAGATTCATCACCATCAGTGTGGTCATGGATTCATCACCATCAGTGTGGTCATGGACTTACAGTCCAATATTCCAAATATCCTTAAGATCTCAACTGTGTACTTCCTCTGACTCAGGAAGTTCTCATCATTTCTCATCAACAACCTTATAGTACAGGTTGGCATAAAAAACACTCTTTCTAAAAATCCAAAAGATCATCAGGCATACATCAGTCCTCGGATACCAAACACGAGGGGTCTACTTGAGTCCATACAAGGCCTTCTTCAACCTGCATACAAGGGAATCCTTCCCATGAATCACGAAACCATATGGATTCTCGATATACACCTCTTCCTCAATATCGCCATTGAGGAAAGTTGTCTTCACGCCCATCTGATGTAATCTCCAACCCAAGGCGAAAGCAAGTGCAATATTCATCTGAATGGAGGTATATCGAGCAACAGAAGAAAAGTTCTCTGCATAATCTATTCCCTCCACATGAGAGAATCCTCTATCTACAAATATCGCTTTGTGCTTCTAAATTCTCTCATCAGCTGCATGTTTTATCTTGTAAATCCACTTGGAAGTCACCATAGACTTCCCTTTGGGTCTCAGAACAATATACCACACATCATTCTTCATGATGGACTGATGCTCCGCAATCATGACATCTCTCCATACTAGCTAAAATTATGCCTCCTCATAACAGGAGATCTCATAATCAATGAAGTGGCTCATAGCTGCAACATAGCTCAAGAATATATCAGGTCTTTTATGTTCTCTAAAAGTACCACAAGGAGAGCATATCACTCTGCCTCCTACACAGTTTTATGAGCCCAGGCAAGCCTCTGCCAACCTACTACAATATCTCTAGGAACATCAACAGGATGTACTAGATCAATTGGATCAACATGATCAATTGTATCCATGGGATCAACTAGCTCCTTCTGAATTACTGAAGGGTGAGGGGGAGAATAAACCATATCCTCCTTCATCTCACTCAATTTTTCTCTGACCTGGGATGTAGATCTGATATGCCTTCGCCATTTTTTCCTTGGGTATGTGAATGTGAAATGGACACCCAAATATCCTAAAGTATCCAACCTATCACTATAACCAACCTGTCACAATCACTGCCACTATATCATCCATGACACCAGATCCACTCAAGGAAGAAACTTCCATACACCCACACAAGTCTGAATGCACAAGATCCCCTTGGATTTGTTGTCATTGCTCAGAAAATATCCCTTGGAATTCATGCCAATAGCACAACCTATGAATATTCCATCATGTTGAACATAGAGCTATGGAATCCCTATCACCATATTCCCTATAATGGGAAGAGATCTATAATGTAAATGAGCAAGTATCTTATGTCATAACTAGTTAAACTGTCAACATGTACAAACTTTGGTCACACTGCTTCATGTCTCACACCATAGATCATCCAATAAGTTTCCTTCTACAACCATTACTATAGATCCCTCTCATAATTATCATTGGTGACATGTCTTCATGGTAACTTTCTCGGTAGCAAGGAACAAGAACAACAATATTTCCATGGAAACCTCCATGGAGTTAAAAATATAACCTTCCCAGAACAAGAAATGTACTAGAAATGTAGGTTAGAGGCATGATAATTTAAAAACAATCAAACCTGGAGTCTTGTTTACCAGGGGGAGTGCGAAGCTTCTCCGAGAGTACTAGAATTTTGATTCTTCTACACAGGTCCCTCCTCCTACAGACACCCTCGTGATAATGATACAAAATAAAAAATTATATAAGTGCACACCTTTGAAATTGTAGCATTATTCGGTTCTAGTGCAACTTCATCCACAAATGAGTAGCCTCAGATTTTCCTCAGGTCATGCTTCAAAACTCATCTTTTTCCATTTCATAATTTTTTAAAAGATCTCTCAGAGGAAGGATTTAAAAAACAATATGAGTCTATACCAAACTTGGGATGGAATTTTCCTCAGAAGTCTGCCATAAATATACTGGAATATACCTCAAAAATTTACCATACATTTGTTGGAATGCACTTCATAAATATGCTATATATATTCTGGAATATACCTCAGAAAACTACCATAGACTCGGCCTTGATTATGCCTCTAAAATTAGGCATGTAATTCATCTCAGAATTTACCCTACAACCTTTCAAACTACCACAAAAAAAATGCCAAGACACCTGCCACTTATCTCAAAAGTTAAATGTGTTTCTTTCTTGTTGTGGCAACCCTTAAAATTCATCACAGGACTGTTAAGGGACTTAACCCTTCTCTTCTGCCAGCAACAGGGATTTAACAACCCTTAAGCTTTGTGCAATTGGTCATCTTCAAGACCGCTCTAATACCATGTTGAATTTTTGAATACAAGACTAGGATCTCAAGAAGATTTAACCAAGCACAAAAAATTGGGTCTGCTCATTTTTCCATAGGCAATGTTCTTGCATTTCCACCCAACCATAGGCATCCTCAAGTTCCACCCCCGAGCAGAGCACATTGGTTATCCTAGGAAACCCTTCTACACAAGGGGAGAAAACCCAACACCTTTCCTTATAGAGAAGATCCATGCCAAATACAAAATAAACAATATCTATTCACTAGAGAAAAATCAATAAGAAAGAGTCCAACAATAACTTAGAAATAGTCCACCTCTAGCGCACCACCATGACTAAGAGATAGACACCAACCATACATGCACCTCCCTCTAGCAGTTGCAGCTCGCACACTTAGACTTGCGCTGCAATTTCAAAGTGGAGTGTGTGTGTCAAATGAGAAGGGTGCCTCCCTTATTTATACTAAACTAACCAGTGAACTTTTTCCAGTGGGGCCAACTTGGCCTTTCTGGAAAATCTCTTTTACTTTATCTTTTTTGACAGGACGACTTGACTTATGAAGAAATAGATTTCTTCTGGGGTTTCTTTAATTCTTTCAATAGTTTTCCTTTGACGTATTGGCATCTTCTCCTATAAGAAAGGTTTTCCCGGAGGTGAATATTGTTGGGTATGTGTTATATGTTTTCCTCCTTTTTCGTGTTGCCTCAATTTTCATTTCCATTGTTGGGTGGTTTTTTCAGCACGTGGTTTTTTCCGATGGTTTTGTATTTCCGGTTAAGGAATTAGGGTTGTTGACTAATCCATTTCATTGGGTTAGGTTTTTGGATGTCATTGGATCCTATATGTATATTTTATTGTAAACAATGTATCACAATGAATGAATATAGAATATGTTGGTTTTCCTGGTTTGGGTTTCCAGGGGAAAAACCTCTATGTAATGTTTTCATTTTCCATTGTATCTTTTCTATTCTTTTACTAAAAATATGTTTGCAGTAAATATTGTACAAGGTTAAAATATACATTTTGTATCATATATTTTTTTTCTTCAAGGGGATACCTTTATGGTCAATGGTTTGGCTTGGGACTATGATAAGCCTTGTTACAGTGGGAGATCTGTGGTATTGATTTTCTAGGTGAAAATAAATGGTGAGCAATTTGAAAATGGAGATCGAGAAGTTTAATGGGAAAAAATTTGAGTTGTGGAAGCTCAAGATGGAACATTTGTTGGTGGATAGAGATCAATGGATAGTGGTATATCCAGGTACTGCACCTACATGAACTTCAACAGATGACTGGAAAAAGTTGGATCAGAAGGCAAAGAGTACAATCCGACGGTGTCTCTCAGATTTAGTATTACTGAATGTGTCAGATGAAGCTATAGCAAAGAATTTATGGGATAAGTTGGGGATTTTATATTAGTCTAAGTCCCTAGTAAATAAACTATTCCTAAGAAATAAGTTGTCTAACCTGAGGATGAGAGATGGAGACTTGGTGGCAGAGCATTTGAACTCCTTCAATACTGTGGTAAGTCAGCTAGTATCTGTTGAGATTAAATTTTCAGATGAATATAAGTGTATCAGTTTACTGTGTTCTTTACCAGACTCATGGGATAGTCTGGTTGTGGCCATAGGTAGTAATACAATGTGGACTGAACGAATATCGTCCCTTGGTAAACTATATATTCATTATTATATCTTTATATTGATTGTATTTATAAAATTTTATATTGTTTAAATATTTCTTATGCAATACACTAATTTTGCATGACTGTTTGTAATTATAAAGTCAGGTTGGCCCCCTAAGCATCCGAACGCGCCAAGTACTAGCATAAATGATGTTGTACTACAAGGTGCCGAGGAATTTGGAGTTCCGAATATTGAAGATCAAGTTAATGATCCTATGGAAGAAGATGACAATAATAACAATATAGTTGAAGACGATGGGACAAATGAATTGATCCAAGACTTGTTTGCTCGACCGGACGAGGATCATGATGAGGACATTGGTGATCTTGACGTACCTTTGCTAGAGAAGGAAGAAAAACCACTTTATGAAGGTTCACAAGAAAATCTTCTTTCTACTACATTATTGTTGGTGAACTTAAAGGTTTTGAATGGTTTGTCAAACAGTTGTATGACACAGATCCTAAGGTATGTAATATGGTTCATCATCACGTATACATAAAGGTTGATTTTTTTTTCTTGTTTTTAGTTTTAATTAATGTTTGAAATAGGAATTAAATATTTACAAATTATAACATTCTTTACACTAATTACTTATTTTTTGTGTCGTAGATTGTTAGGTGAATTTATGTTACCATCGTCAAATATTTTACCTCGCACATACCGAGATTTAAATGCCATTATGAAAGAAATTGGAATGGAGTATCAAGCTATAGATGCATGTCCCAATGATCATATTATATACTA
>ML784398.1:200186-244061 GCA_009831015.1 Picea engelmannii
CTATCTTGATTACATTCCATTTGAGTCTAGTGACATTGCCATAGTTTGGAAGCCTATGTTTGAACCTCTCTGTAAATATAATTTTGTGGTGTTGCATGACTTGTTGGTCTTTGGAATTACATATGGATTGAATGGGAATACCCGATACATGTGCAGGATGTACATATTTTAACAAGGTTTTCTATGGAGGGGGAATATGTCTCCCATGCATTTCAAGTTATGAGGAATCATGGTCACAAAAAGGATGAACCTAGCCTATATCACAAGTATGGTACATATAGGGGAGGTTGTGGTGCTATTATCTCATTGATTATTAACCCCGAGGGCCATTTTTCTTGCTAGTTGATTGCAATCCATATCATGTGTAAATACACCAAGGAATAATTCAACCTGGATGCCCAACTTGTCACTAAATTATGTGTGCAGGGAACTAAATTGAAATGGTTTAAGTTATTAATAGATGAAGTCTTTCAGGCATGTGTTAATCCCCACACATAATCCACCTAATTCATCTTTGGCTATCCATTGGTTTCTTTTGGGATGTGGAAATGGAATCCCCTGTAGGGAAGATAACTTCATCCCATGCATAATCAACAAATTCTTTCATCGAATTTGATGCTTGGAAGAGTTGGAATGACACTAAGAATTTTTCATTCAATGAGGCCACTTTCAACAAATGGTATGACTAGATGATTAGAGTTACTAAACCCATTTTGTGAATCCCATAGGTGCTACAAGTGAATAAATTTTGGTTTGGTATGAACATGGACAATACATTTATGTGGCCATGAGAGACTAATGTTGATAAATTCCATGCCATTGCTTTTCCCTATTACTTGATAGAATTATCTTTTGATAAATTCCATGCCATTTCTTTTCCCCATTTTTAATCGTAATAACCAATCCATCTCTGCCTTTGCTGAAACTTGAGCCAACTGATGATTTTCTCCGGGATCTTGTAGAATTTGGCAACTGAAATGGGCTGGTCAGTGTTGAAGAAACCTTATGTGCCTTTTATGAACTTGATAAAAATAATGCCTCGCCATTTTTCAACATTTTTTTTTTAAAATATTCAGGTCCGTCGGTCTTCTGACTACTATAGGTCGGACTTTCGACGGGAAACGCTCCCAGCAAAGCGTCAGAACTACAGCACGCTCGTCGGTCATGTCGATGGGATAGCATCGGAATATTCGTCGGTAGACCGACGGACATCATCGTTAGTTTTCCGGTTGTCCTTTGAAATTAAATTTTTAAAGGTCATTGGTCGTCGGACGTTAGGGGAGTCGGAATACCGACGATAGTCCAATGTTGGAAAAACCACGGGAGATTTTCCAATGCCTATTGAGCCCTCATAAGTGGTGGTTGAGCGACGTCAAATGTCAGGGGTACGACAATAGGGCGTCATAAATTCTGTCCATTTATAGTAGTGAAACTTCCTTGAAGTTTGATGAAGTGGTCTCATCCTTGTTTTCAGAGGAGATGAGACAGAATAATATGGAAGGACGGAGAAAAGACACATTATTTGCAAGAGGACGCTCCCAGGAAATAAATAGATTTAATTTCTCAAGTGGGAGATCTAAGTCTAAGGGTAGATCTGAATCTCCCAGAAATTTTGTAAAGGTATGTTGGAAATGTGGAAAAGAAGGGAACTACAAGAAGCAGTGTATATCCAAAGTTGAAAAAAATAAGGGATCTGAAGAATATCCTTCTACAAAAGAAAATACCTCCAAGGAAGAAGGAGGGGATGTGTACTTGTCTTCTTCAAGAACACATGCAGATCATGAGGCATGGTTGGTTGACTCAGGTGCATCCTTTCATATGACTCCCCATAGGGAGTGGTTCTATGAATATGAAAAGTATGATGGAGGTAATGTTTTCCTAGGTGATAACTTGACAACCAGAATCATAGGTCGAGTAAAATTCAATTTGAGGCTCATATATGGAAGGATTATAACACTACTTGGTGTTCTGCACATCCCAGGATTGGCCAGAAATTTGATTTTTGTAAGAAAAATGGACGATGCAGGGGTAAAAACAATATTTGAAAAGGAACCCGCGGGATGGTTCAAGGAGAAATAGTGTTGTTGAAGGGAGTTCACTTTGGAACTCTGTATAAGATGAAAATATGCACTATTAGTGATGGGTGTAATAGTTCCATTGTTCTTTATATTGGAGTTGAAGAAGAAAGAACTCATACAGTATCTGGAGAAAAGGGTATGTTGTGGCATCAAACACTGGGGCATATCGAAGAGAAGGTTCTTTGACTACTACAAGGTAAAGGTATGGTTGAAGGTATGTCTAACTTCTCTTTGTATTTTGATTTCTGTGAACATTGTGTATATGGGAAGAATAATCGGGTAAGATTCCCCTATGGTGCAACAAGGGAAGAAGGGATTTTATAGCTAGTTCACAGTGATGTTTTTGGACCTGTGTCAGTCCCATCATTGGGAAAATCTGTGTACTATGTCTCATTTATAGATGAATTCTAGAGGAATACTTGGATATATTTCCACAAGAAGAAATAATAAGTCTTTGACAGGTTTAAAGAGTTTAAGGCTCTTGTTGAGAATCAAATCGAGAAAAGAATTAAGGTGATGAGGATATATAATGGAGGAGAGTTATGCGAGAATGAATTTGAAGAATTATGTAAGAAGTGAGGTATAGAAAGGAATAATACTACTCCATATACACCTCAGCAGAATGGAGTTGCAGAAAGGATGAACATGACACTAATGGAAAAAACAAGGTGCATACTCAGTGGTGTTAGGTTAGGACAAGAATTATGGGCAGAGGGAATGGGTTTTTCATGTTACCTGGTCAACAGATCACCCTCATCAACGTTGGATGAAAAGACTCCACAAGAGGTATGAATTGGTAAGAAACCTTCTCTCACACATCTCAAGCTATTTGGTTGTGATGCATATGTTCATGTTCCAAGGTGAAAAAGGAGTAAGCTAGATAACAAGGTTGAAAAGTGTATCTTTATTGGATATAAAGATGGTCTCAAAGGTTATAAGCTTTGGAACCCGGAAACTAAGAAGGTAGTGTATAGTCGAGATGTGGTATTTAGATAAATGAAGGATGTTGTTAAACAATAAGTCCTACCAAGTAAGGAAGAACCAGAGAAAATAGAGTTTTATTTAAAGGATGATGAATTAGACTCTACGGAAGAACAAGAATCAGAAGAAGAAGATCCTCATACTATAGTATTGAGGAGATCGATTCGAGAAAGAATGTTACCAAAAAGGTATACTCTATTTGATTTTCGTTCAAATTTTTCTTTTTCTATTACTGATGATGATCCTAGAAATGTTAGGGAGGCATTGGATTCAGAGGATGGAAATCTCTGGAAAAATGCCATGGACGAAGAAATGGTAGCCTTGGATAAGAATGAGGCTTGGGATCTAGTGGAGTTGTCTACTGGAAGATATCCCATTGGAAACAAATGGGTATTTAAAAAGAAGTTGAATGCAGAAGGAAAAGTGGAGAAATACAAATCTTGGTTAGTAGAAAAGGGTTATTCCCAGGTCGAGGGAATTTATTTTGGTGAGATTTTTTCTCTTGTTTCCAAGTTAACCTCTATAAGATTTATGTTATCTGTTGCTGCTGCATTTGAATTTGAAGTAGAAAAGATGGATGTGAAGACAACATTACTACATGGGGATCTGGAAGAATAAATCTATATGAAGCAACCAGAAGGATTTGTTGTGAAGGGAAAGAAGGAGTTGGTATACAAGTAGAAAAAGTCTATGTATGGTTTAAAACAACCACAAAGGATATGGTATAAAAAATTTGATACTTATATGATGGGACTTAGCTTCACAAGAAGCAAAGAGGGTCATTCTGTGTATTTTAAATTAATTGGTGATCATTTGATTTATTTGGTCTTGTATGTGGATGGCATGTTGTTGATAGGAAACAACGAGGAGATTATCTAGGATGTGAGAACTCAGTTTTCCTCTAAATTTGACATGAAGGATCTCGGTGCTTCAAATTTCATTTTGGGCATGGAAATTAAAAGAGATCAAAAAAAGAGGAAACTCTTGTTAAATCAGAGAAAATATGTCGAGACAATATTGCAAAGGTTTAATATGCAAGAATGTAAACCGATCAAGGTTCCTATTCCTATTGGTGTAAAGTTGTCTGCAGATCAATGTCCCAAGGCATGGGACAAGGAGGAGGACATGTCTCATGTTCCATATGTGAGTGCAGTTGGAAGTTTGATGTAGGAAATGGTTTGTACTAGACTGGACATTGCACATGCAGTGGGAGTTTTAAGCAGGTATATGTCAAAACAAGGGAAGGAGAATTGGACAACAGTAAAAAGGGTTTTCAGGTATTTGCGTGGAACTGCTAGCTATGGATTGTGCTACCAAGGAAGATTGGGATTGGACAGAGTGTTGGATATACATGGATTTTTGGATGCAGACTGGGATGGAGATATGGATCGTAGGAGATATACAAGTGGGTATGTGTTTAACCTATTTGGAGGAGCAATAAGTTGGATGAGAAAAAGACAGGCTCATGTAGTGGCACTTTCAACTACAAAAGTTGAATACATGGCAGCCACTCATGCAAGTAAGGAAGTAGTATGGTCACAAATATTGTGTTCAGGTATTGGGTTGGTACAACAAGCTGTAAGGATATATTGTGACAGTCAGAGTGCAATTTTTTTGGTGAAGAACCCGACTTATCATTCAAAGACAAAGCATATTGATATTCAATATCACTTTGTGAGAGACAAGGTTGAAGAAAAGAAAGTGTTGTTGATGAAGGTCGACACTATGAATAATTTTGCAGCTTCATTAACAAAATCTGTGAGCACCGAGAAGTTCTCTTGGTACAGAGGATCCATGGGCATTGTTGCCCTGGATTGTTGACTATGTAACCCTGTAACCTCGTGTATGCAAAGAAAACAACAAGTGGGAAAATGTCGGGTATGTGTTATATTGTTTACACGAGTAGTAGTGTCTACGTTGCATCAGGTGCGTAGGGGGGTTTGAGGGGAGGTGCAGGGAGGTTAGACAGAATTTCCCTCGAGAATTTTTTTTCCTTGGGAAACGTGTCTCATTATTTCCTTTTTTTCGTGTTGCCTCGATTGTTGTGTCCATTGTTAGGAAGTTTTTTGTCACATGGTTTTTTTCCGATGGTTTTCTATTTTCGGTAAAGGAATTAGAGTTTTTGACCTATCCAGGTCAATGGGTTAAGGTTTTGGATGCCGCTGGCTCATATAAGTATATTGTATTGTAAACAACATATCACTATATAGAATATGTTGGTTTTCCCGGTTTGGGTTTCTAGGGGAAAAATATATGTGTAATGTTTGTATTTTCCATTGTATATTTCTTGTTCTTTTACTGAAAATATGTTTGCAGTAAATATTGTACAAGGTTAAAATCTACAAATACCTCCTGCAACTACCAGAAACATCAACACTTTAGGGTTTTGTTGGTGATTTAATGTTGAACCCCAAGTCAGCCCACTACGCGCCAACAAATGGTTCCATTGTCGGGACCAGGATATGCGACAGAGGGGGATGTGGAGGCATAATAAGGAGGATATTGGAAAATGGTTTTTCATAAGGGAAATTGAGTTTGGTGTATATCAGAAAAAGAATCCATGGATCGACGTAAATAAATGGCTACAAAGCTATTTGTTTAGAGATTTGCATGAAATTTGCTTTGCTGATTTTTTCAAAAATTTTAGCAGAGTGGATCAAAAGATTAGTTGAACATATAAGAAGATTTCATACTACTATTCTGATAAATTGGACTCTTTCTTTAATTAGGAAATTCAATACTATAATAAATCGGGTATCACACGTAGTAGATTACATGTTGGAAAGTGTGTTTGGAGGTTACATTACTGAATTTGTCATAGATTGTACTCAGTCATATAGCATTGCTAAAAGTGAATTATTTAAGGGACCACATGGAAGATACCTAAAGTCACTATCTACTTGGATTAAGATGTTATTGTGTGACAAGTGAGTTATGAAAATTGAATCTGATAGTTAAGCATCTTCATGCACATAGGGGGATTGGGGGTTGACGAAGGGATTCTCTGAGTGTAAAGAGGGATGAAGAGAAGGAATGAGCAATGAATGAGCTAAGGACATCTTGAGAAGAAGAGTGTGTGATGAATTAAGATATTGGAGTATTTTTCAATGGTAAGATATTTAGACCGAATAAGAAGAGGACCGTGGGTGAGAGAGAGGAGAAACACAATGAGAACAAGGAAAGAGACACTAGTGTGATACTCCAGATCAAAGGGATTCTGTGCACAAATAAAAATTTCCAGCAACTTAGTCCAGTGGAAGAAGATCCCACTCATATTAGACTCTGTGTCAAACCCACAACCCTGTGTGCATCACCAAGATCTAAGGTAAGATCAAAATCTTTGTCAATTTTAGTTAGTGAAGAAAGTAAAGATAGTAGTAAGAGTAGTGGAATTAATACACCGAGTTAGAATCAGTTAGTTTTATCAGGAAATAATATTGCGCAAAAAATGATGGCAGGGATAGATCCTACTTTAAGAATTCTCGTCTTCCATGGAGCGGGGACAGAGGATCCATAAAAACCATTGTTCATTTGTGATATGATATGGACTGTGAATAAAATACAAGATGATGATGAAAATATTGTGCAGTTGGAAATGACATTCAGAGATCACGCATTGTTATGGTACATGAAATATCAAATTAGGACACCTGCGAGAAAGACTAGAACATTGGAAGAGGTAAGAAAATCTCTATTGAAAGAGTTTCAGAGACCTAAATCTAAGTCGCAATGCATTACAGAGCTGGAGGAGATTAAGCATATATTGAATGAATCAATGTGGGACTACGATAAAATATTTAAGATACTGAAGGATCAGTTGACAATCCAAATTCTAGATGAAAAAAACAGAGAGTGGTTTATTACAAGATTATTGTCGCATATACACTGCCCTTTGATGCAACATAATATTTTTTCTAAGTTCAAAGCCTTAGAAATTGAAATGAAGTTAGAAGCATCCCTGGTAAGAGAAAATGGGGTAGGGATGGCTCAAGTTCAGTCGTAGTTAGCATTGTTGACTATTCAGTTGTAGGAACTTGCGAAAGATAAAGAAAAGTGTGAGGACATCTGGTGCATCATATGTAGAATATAAGGTCATCATAAGAATGAATTCCCATATTTTCATCAATATTTGAATAAAGGAGCTTTGAATCCACTAGGGGTATGATGCGATATTTGAAAAATGATGGGTCACCACCCTACTACTTTCCCATTAATGCACAAGTACCATAGTACTGCGAAAAACCTGTTTTGTAACTTTTGCAAGTCTGTCGGAAATGAAGAGAAGGATTGTCATGCATTTGATCTGATGAGAGAGCTCACGATAGACACATACAAAGTCAAGGGATAAGAATCTGAAGGAGGAGCTCCAAAGTATAATAATCCAAGAGGTTATAATCAAGGAGGAAGAGGAGGGTTCAGAGGCTGCAGAAGAGGAGGATTCAATAGAGGAAGAGGAACTATTATATTTTATAATTGTAATCATCTTGGACATCTAGTGTGAGACTCCCTGAATTCATGCACATCATGCATGTATTAGAGACAGGTATACCATGAGGTGGAGGATTGTCCACAACTGAACACGAAATGGAAAGAAAAGAGGAACGCAAATGTATAAATGATAGTAGCCAAAAAGTGTGACGAACAACCTAAGATAGCAGTGGTTATGTTTGGAGGAACCAGAATCGAAGCTGATGTGATATATCAAGAAAATAAGATCCACCAGTGGGTAAGGAAAATAACATCGCCTCAACCATTGTTCTACCCTAGAAAGGATAAATAGACATATACACAAGCAAGGAAGGAAGTGATAGGAGAAAAATGGATAAAATCGACTTTGACCATGCCACCTTTGTATGGCAAACTACTGATGTAAGATATGCCACCAGTCTATGACCATTCAGAAAGGCAAGTTGACAAGGTAAGAACTTTCAATAGTTTTCTAAAGAGTTGTTTAGAGCTAATGAAGGATGAGTCTTCTTTGAGTATGTTGTTAAGAATGATTGAATATTGTGCCCAAGTGAAAGAGAAACATGTCACACACTGAGCAGCTAACCAAGTGCATTACAAGAAGAGAATGAATAGGGATTTCCAACCCAATTCGTAGATAGGAAACTACGACATGGAAAATATTATTTTTCATATGGGTTCGTATGTGAATTTCATCCCGAAGAAAACCTGGGAAATGATGGGAAGCCAAAGTTGATATGGTCTCCCATTCAGTTGAGATTAGAAAACTAGGATAAGATTGTCCCAATTGTAAGGTTGATAAGGGTAGGTGTTAGCATTGATGGAGTGTGCAACTTGGCCAATTTTGAGGTGATCGAGATATTATATGGAAGCACCCCTTACCCAACACTACTTGGACTTGATTGGGCCTTTGAAAACCATACTATCATTGATATGAAGAAGAAACATATGATATTTGAAGTAGAAGATTTGAAGGTTACTGCGCCATTATATCCTACTGAAGAAAGAAGATATGTAGAACTAGTGAAGAGAAAAGATCTTGACAACCTGTATAATATGACCGCACAGATGGAAAATTATGTGAATCCTACAACTGATGGTGTACTTAGTTGGAGAAGTATTAGTTCATGCACATCAGATTTAGAGGAAGCTCTGGAGAATTAGAAATAAATATTTTATGAAATGTGTATAAGGAAATGTGCTCAAATTACCTGCGTGTTGCGATGGATTGGAACTGAGGTATGAGATCCTCCAAGGTACGATAGACTAACCAATGTAGCTTCTTTTATAAGATAATTTGAATTGCAAATATTAGATCGGAAGAGATTATTGTCTTTAGACGTCACACTGAAAATGACCTCAACAAGATGGTGGGTTGAGTACAAGGATGGAATAAGAGATTCTAATAGTGTAGAAGACTACTACAAGCCAGGTTCGGTTCAAAGAAGGAAGATACTATGCAGAAGTATATATGATTTAGTTTTTCGATGGAGTATGTTACAGAGTGTATTTTAGCATGGAGTAAAGTACCTAGGAAATAATGGACACACATTTTTCTCCGCACCTTGGACACAATCCAAAAGAATTAGTACTTGGAAATGGAAGTGCATTGAGAAACTGCAGATAAGGAGGAATTGACTCAAAATTTTAAGGAAAAATTCAATTTTGAATATGATGCTCCTTTAATTGACTCATCTTTGCAGGTCATCAAGAACAATATTTTTTCATCAGAAGATTCGATAGAAATAGTACCTGTATGTAGCGTGCATAGATATTCTGCGATAGTTGAAGAAGTTTTGTGTTGTTAGAATGATGCTGAGAAAGACCAAGGGGAGGACGAAGATCCTAGAAATGTGCAAATACCATAAACTGAAGGAGAGTGTGCAGTATAAAGACCACATCTTGAATCGATCGTATATGCAAAACCATTGAGAACGTGTAGAATAAAGATGGGTACAAAGGATAAGCCCAAATTTGTGAACATAGGAGACTAATGGAACGATGAAACTGTTGAAAATCTAGTTGATTTACTATGTGAGTATCATGACCTATTTCCAGCTACATTTTTATAGATGAAAGGGACTGCTGGGGAGTTTGGAGAGATGAAGATTCCCTTGAATCCAAATGCTAATTCAATGAAGTAAAGGCCATATAGATTCAACCTGGTGTATAAGAAGAAGGTGAAAGTGGAGATAAACAGGATGTTGGAATCCATAATTATTGAACTTGTTGCAAAATCAAAGTGGATTAGTCCAATGGTGGTTCATGATAAGAAGATAGAAGGGATCAAAATTTGTGTAGATCTGAGAAAGTTAAATGATTCCTGCTTACATGATCCATTTCCTACACCATTTACATATGAAGTTTTGGAGAATGTAGGGGGGCATGAAGTGTATTCATTCACTAATGGATTTCCAAGGTATCATTAGATCAAGATTGCACATGAAGATATATATAAGACTACATTTGCAACAAAAATGGGAATGCTTGATATTGGATAGGTTTAGGAAGTTTCATATATCTTTTAATTTGAAGAAGTACATTTTATGTGCATCGTTTGGTATCTTACTAGGCCATGTAGTGTGTAAGAAAGGATTGTTGCCAGATCCCGTGAAGATTGTTGTGATTGTTGATTTACCATTGCCAACTTCGGTGCGATGGTTATGAGAAACATTGGGGAATGTAGGGTACTACAAGAAGTTCATTAAAGGATATGCGCATATTACAACCTTGATGGAAAAATTCCTAAAGAAGGAGAATAAGTTTCAATGGAATGAGGAATGTCAGGAAGTTTGGATACTTTGAAGAACAAATTGGTTACCGCGTCGATTTTGATATTTCCATATTGGAAGGAATTTCATGTTCACATATGTAGCTTTAAGTGTAGTGTTAGCTCATCTTATATAAGGAGATATAGATCATCCCATTGCATTTGCACGAAGGAAGTTGTTAACTACAGAACATAACTATACTGCTACAAAATGTGAAGGATTAGCAATGGTGTATGCATTGCAGAAGTTTAGACATTACCTATTGGGTTCACACTTTAAGATGTACATAGACCGTTATACACTAATATATTTGGTCAAGAAGCCAGTGTTAGGGGGATAATATGCAAATGAATATTGTTGTTACAGGAATATGACTTTGAAGTGATTGTGAAACCAAGGAAATTTAATTCAGGACCTAATCACTTATCACACATATTATCAGGGGAAGACACAGGAAACTTGGATGACAATTTATTTGACGCACACTTATTTACAATACAAATGGTTGATGATTATTTTGTAGACATAGTTCAATTCTTGAGTACAAGAGTAGACCCACCTGAGTTTACAATTGCATAAAAGAAACAATTAGTAGTGAAGGCAATAGACTATCAACTTATAGAAGAAAAATTGTACAAGTTAGGCACAAATGTGATTCTATGATGATGTGTATTATAACATGAAAGACATATGATATTATCATAGGAACATGAATGGGTTGCAGGATGACACTATGCAATAAAAACAACAACTCTGAATATTTTTATTGATTTGATTTACTCATCATGATGCTTTTACTTGAGATCCTTGGAAGGCATATCCATTTGTCTTTGTAGGACCAAACTGATGGAAATTTTTGGAGGAACAAGCCTAGGTTGGGCTTCCATGGGGATTGAAGCCCACAAGTTGGGTACCAGAGCCCACATGTTGGATGGAGAAGAATTTCCTTTGGATGCCTAGAAGACATCTTGGATGACCTTCCCTCAAAAGTCAAAAGAATTTCTTTGGAGGCCAAAAATGTCACCTTAAGGGGCTTGATGTCATGCTTGAGTGGGTTTTGAGTGGTGATGAGGACACATGGCAAGTTTTGGATGGAGGTTTTGGAACATGAGAAAAAGGAAAGGATCGAGGACATGTGGACTTTTGAGGCCTAGTGCACCCATCTCCAAGCTCAATAACTTATCCTAAATACCAAAACGTGGCCTCAAAAGAGGTTGACGTCATCTCTTTACAATTTTCCTTATGCAATTTCAAATTTTAGTTAAATTAAATAATATTATATTTGTGAAGGGGTAAGATAAGAGTTGTTGACCCCTTGTCTTATGTTTTACCCTAACTTATGTGGAAAAACTATGTCTAAGACATTTTGTATAAATAGAGATCATTTGAATGTCATTTCATATCATAACTCTCCCATTGTGAGAAGTACTTGGATGAAATTTTCGTTATACTTGAATATTCTTGTTGTTTTTCTCTCTTGCAAATGATTTTTGGTGCATCTCTTGATGAATGGATGAGCTAGGGTGGTGTTCACATCTTGGAGAATTTCTATATTTCTATTGGATGGTAATTTTCTTGGTGAACTAGGGTTTGATCTCTCTCTTTCTTGGAATTGGTAAGGAAAAATATGCATTTGTTAGCTATTTCTTCCTCTTTCTTGGTTATTGTTTATTGAAACACTAGGAGGATTATGTTGGATATACCCTGAAATAATATTCATCTAATCTCCTAAGTTTACAAGTCATTTTGCAAGGGTTGCTAGGAGGAATATGAATATGCATACCCTCCTAGATTTTACCCTAGTTTGATTGGGATACCCTAGGGAGTAAGAGTATTTGCACCCCTAGAGACCTTGTGGATACAAATTATGTTTAAGGACTCCATTAACCCAAATATTAAAGGCAATAATATGATTTTTTTATTGGATATATAAAATACTTTCCTTGGTAAATGTGAAAAATCATTCTTTTGAGATTGTCTAATTTGGAATAAATTCTATACTTTATATGCTTTGTTGAGCCACCAGGGCATCTCAATTTTCTAAGTATTTCTTGCTTCTATTATAAAATTTCATATATATCCATTAGGGCTGCAGAAACCCTAATACATTTTCATTAATAACTCACTACTCAACCATTGAAAGTTGCTAAAAGTTTTCCACATTAATCTACTAAGGCTAGCACACTTTTTGGGTGGATTTTTGGCAAGTTTTGACAGTTGATTTATCTGCTGTAATAGATTGTTTGTTACAGCCATAAGGCCAATAATTACTTCTGCAAAACTTGTTTACAACAACCTTACATTGTTGCTAAAGTTTTATGCTATCTTCTTGAGCTAAAGTATTCAATTTTCTAGCTTGTCTCTTGTACCTTTCACTAGAATTTGAGAAAATTTATTTTGCAACTTTCATTATCATTTTGTTGTTGATATACATCATTGTTTACTTCTGCAATTAAGGAAAAGAATCCTAAATTTCTTGTCCAACTAACATTATACGCATATACTTGGCTTGTTCTTGTGTCTCGGGAATGTACAATCATCCTTTGCAGGTACTCATACTTATTAGCAACCATTGGCTACCACCAAGAATCTCTCTCAAGACTTTATGAACTCACCATATTGACCTATAGGAGGAACCTCCTTCATCTCTTCACTTTCCTTTTTATTTCTCCGAGGGTCATTGAGATTCCCCCCTTGAGGTGATTCTTTCATCTCTAAAGTGACAGTAATACCTACTTAAGGTGACAGTGGGTAGGTGTTCTCTTAGTTGCCTCCATTTGGTAGTTGGGTCAAGATTTTCCCAACCTACAACTTGTGCGATAAAACTTTGTACTCCATTCATACCAAGTGAAGTAGCCGAACTAACCAAATTCACGTATGAAAAAGTGTCGAGCAAGAGTATGCAAGAAAAAGTAAAGAAAATGCCAGTGACTGGGGGGGAATCATATTTTAGTTCTCACACAAACTCTAATAACAGGAAATATTAGTGAATATATGGTTTCCATAGCCTTCGTTGGCTCCGCTTTCATGAACACCACATAAGATAATGTTTGAAAACTACACTAAAAAAAACTAGAGAAAGAAGAAAGGATCAAGGAGTTGGAGGAGAAGCTTCATCAGGTAAAGATCGATGAGAGAAGCCTTCAAAACTTCAAGGAAAGCATAGAGAATATAAAAAAAAGGCTAGAGGAAGATATAATCGACATGTATTCCCACCTGCACATGTTACAAGATGTATCCACCACCATCACCGATCAACAGAACAGGGTAAAATCTAAGAATACACTAATGAACACCATACAAGAGGGTATAGATGATATAGACAGGTGGATTGCAGAAAATATTGATGCACCAGTCGAAATGTCTCGCCCTTCAAGCATGAAAAAAATAGATATCTACTCATTCGAGTGTTGCTAGCAAGTTAGACAAAGGTCATACATAGAAACGTGGTTTATTCATGCTTGCTAAAAGAAACACAAGAATCAATCAATGTATTCTGACTCCCCCAGTTATAAGAGCTTGGAAAGAAATTCATAATGGAGGAACTGGTTAATAAAATAAAGTATGACACAAGCCGCAAGAAAGAAGTCATTGAATCGGTCACCAGAGTAACAATGGACTTGATTGAGAAACATCTCATAGAACCAACTAAAGTGCATAATACTATTGAATCATTTATGGAAATGTTATCAAAGGACATACATACCCTTAAAAACAACACAACATGCATGCAACTTCCCTTGAGGAATTAACATACCATCTAATATCAACACTGTATGATCAACTGGAAATGTGGAAAACATATATCTGGGACAAGATTCCATGATAAAATAAAAAATATCAATTTGAAATTCTTGTCAACGACATCCTATTTTGTCCTTTTCCAACTACTGTCAGTTGTTTTTTTTACCCCCACACGTGCCACAATCCTTGGCAAGGAATCTAAAAGGTCACCTTTTGTAACAATTTCTTTTGGGGGAATACAAGAATTCATAAGGGAGTTAGAAAAAATGGTATAAATATGAGAAGAGATCCACTTTGAAGGGGCTCTTCAAGCTTCATATACACTAGAGAACTCTTTTTGGGGAAAATACTTGGTTAATGAATATTGAGAATCCCTCAAGATTGGTTTTATAAAGGAGAGAATAACTTGCATGTGTTGGTGTTTCATTGTGAACTATTTCAGGAGGAATGTATGTTGTTCATATGTGTTGTAAGAATACATTTTCTTATAGAATAATCTAATGCAATCTATATCACTTTCACAATTTTTTTATTCCTCCTTATCTTTTATATGTCCTGAGCATATGAGTTGTGATGTATGTGGAAAATATAGTTTAGAATTTTCTGATTATATATTTTGCATGCATGTGTTTCTAACTTGGTGCCTTCATTATAGCTATTTGACTGAAGTTTTTAGCAGAGTTTAGTTTCATTGCAGCTCATTCAGTTATTATAGCTCACTCCTATTTAGGATAATATATAATAGGATAGAATTAGATCAGATTCATTTTCATACATATTCTTCATCTACATATTTACATTGCATAACCATCCATCTTCACTCTCATAACCAGTAATGGAAGCTAGGATAGAATGTGTATTTGTCTGCTAAACCAAACAATGCATAGTCTAATTGGGACTGTGTATCGAGATTACCCCTTACTGTTGTTGGTAAATTCTACCCTATCAACACACCCCCATACCCAACATCCCCCTCCAACACCTACATTATCTTGACCCTATTTTTCATAATTTTAAAATCCCCTTTATGAATGAATGTGATAAGATATCGGTGAACAAGGTGAAGCCCCCGTGGGTATCGATGGTCTTTCCTAAAGAATCTAAGAAAAAGGATTTAAATGATTTCTTAGAATCACACCTAGAAATATTAGATCCACATAGTAAATGAAATGTAACAACAAAAATATTTCAAATTGTTTCCAAGACAACATAATAAATTTCATAGCTCAATATTACAATAGTGAAATTCCCTGCACTATTTCTAAAAGAAAAAATAGAGATTATGGTTTGTTTCTTCTAAAAATATCATCTTATGCTCTATCTATGAAAATAAGGAAAAAAAACTAGAGTATGCTCTATTACATTACAGTGACTGCAAAAAAAATTGTATAGTATGAATTTAAAAAAAATGACTATAACTACAATCGTTGAGTGTTAACATTGATTAAATAAAGAAAATTGGCGTTGAGTTGAAGACCTAACACATCAGCAGAGAAGGGAAAACAAGATGTCTTTAGAGTAACATGTGGCAATTTAAAATTTCCATATGGATATGATCAAAAAACTAATTTCATGTTTCCCAATTCATGCCTAAAAACTAGGCATCAATTATTTCAATCTCCCAGTTGATGTCAATTTTTTTAATTCCCAATAGTAGTCTAATATTATCCAATATATCCTTTGGAATAAACTTATTTAAAATGTCTGTGAGATGATATTTAGATCGACACAATTTAAAAGAGATGAATTGTTGTTATACAATATCTCAAATGAAATGATCTTCAATATCAATTATTTTCTCTTGTCGTGGAATACTATATCCTTTGTCATGGATATTACGCTTTGATTGTCACAATAGAATTTGATGGGCTTATAGAATTCTATTCTCAAGTATTCAAAAATTATTTCCATCCAAATAGCTTGTCTACTTGTTGATGATGTTGCAATATATTCTACTTTACCTGTAGATAGAGCAATAGTGGGTTTCTATTTATTTCTTCAAGAAATAAGATTTCCTCCAAAGAGAAAATCCTATCCAAAAGTACTCTTTCAATCATCCAAGCTACCTACATAATCTGCTTCTATGTATGCTACAACATCGAAATAATTGGTAGCATTATAAAACAGTCCAAAATTTTGTGTACCACTTAGATATCTTAGAATTATTTTCATTGTGTGCCAATGAAACTCAAGAGGTCAATGCATGAACCTATCAACCAGGCTCACAAAAAACATAATGTCTGGTCTTGTGGCTATCAGATACATAATACTACCAATCATAGATCTATAAAGAGTGGCATTACAAAGGGGAGTTTGATCTTCCTTCATCACTTTACTCCCAACAACTATGGGAGTTCTCATAGGTTTACAACCTTGCATTTTAAAGTGCTTTAACAAGTTTTCAACATATTTGGATTGACAAATCGATATACCAATAACTATTTTTTTTTATTTTCATACCCAAAAATATTGCATTTCTCCTAAATTAGACATGTCAAATTCATATTTCATTGCCTCCTTGAACTTTTTCACAAGTGAGAATCAGGTAGCCATAAATATCAAGTCATCTAGATATAAGAAAAGAATGATGAAATATTATCCCACAACCTTTTTGTACACGACACTCTTAGAAGGACATTTAACAAAGCCATGATCGTGAAGATAGTTATATATTCTAGAGTACCAAGCTCCAGAGGCTTGTTAAAGACCATAAAGAGCCTTCTTAAGCCTATAAACCTTATCTTGATTACCATTACCAATCAAACCTTGAGGTTTTTCAACATAAATGTCTTCCTTCAAATATCTATGTAAGAAATCAAATTTAGCATTCATTTGATAAATTGTTAACTTTAATTGAGATGCAATGGGAAGTAAAGTTCTTATAGTTTCAAATCTTGCTATAGGAGAAAATGTTTCCCCGTAGTCAATTCCTTCTTGTTGCACATGTCCTTTTGACAATAATAGTGATTTGTACTTTGAAATGCTTCCATCCATATTAAATTTTATCTTGTAAATCCACTTTACTCCAATAGTGGATTTTCCATGAGGAAGATCAACTATCTCATGTGTATCATTATTCTCAATCCGTGACATCTCATTCTCTATGGATTGCACCCATGGCTAATTAGTGAAAGCTTCTTTAAAATTAAAAGGTTCAATATGTGCGTAAGAAAAAAAAGTAAAAATATCACCAACATACGTGGTTGTCTCATATATCTCTTTCAAACTTCTTGTTTTTCTAGGAGGACTAGATGGAGGTGTTGCTTGGGTATCAACATGAGATCTTGTTGTTGGATAATATCAAGATCCCTTTGATGGAGAACTCCTTTTAGGTGAGATTTTGTTTCTTATTGTAGAGGGATTCATATATTTATCATTATTATCAAATATTGAATTTTAAATATGTGGGTTAATTACTTTATCTTCTCCTTCTTTCTTCAGATAAACTCCCCCCTTCATCAAAGATCACATATCTACTAACATAAATATTATCAATAAATGGATCATAACACCTATATTCCTTGATTTCTTCTTAATATTTAATGAAAATACATCTCATGAATTTTCCATCTAACTTTTGTCTTTGTTGAGCAGGAATATGAACAAAGCATGTAGATCCAAACAATTTTCAGATGGGAAGCAATTGGTTTTTAACAAAACCAAGATTCACAAGGAGTAGAATTTTTTACCATATTTGTATGACTTATGTCGAGGATATAGATGGCTATATTGACTACATCTACCCAATACATGTTTGCAAATCACATTTCTTTCAACATACATCTGTCCATCTCTACAATTGTTATGTTTTTCCTCTCCAGTACTCCATTTTGTTTAGTATAAGCTATAGTTAACACCTTATCGATTCCATGTGAGTTGAAAAAATATTTGAATTCATTGGAGATGAATTGTCCACCTTATCAATTCTCAAAACTTTCAAATAGTATCCTAATTCCTTCTCAACAACTACTTTAAATTTTTGAAAGAGACTAAAATCTTGAGACTTCTCACTTAATAAATAGACCCAATACATCCTTGAAAAACCATCTAAAAAGAGAAGAAAAGGCTTTCATGGGGACATAAATATCTCCATGCACTAAGGACAAAGGTTCATGTGTTTTAAAATGATGATGGGGATGTTGTCTCTATGTTACTTCACCATTGCACAACCTTCATATACCTTATTATTTGGCTCTATGAATGAAGGAAAACCTCTTACCAAGTTCTTATTTTGCATGAAGGAGAGAGATCGAAAATTAAGGTTTTGAAACCTCTTGTTCCATAACCAAGAATAATCAATCTAGTCCTTCATGAAAGCTACATTTGATTCCATTCTTAATAAAAACATCCTATTAGATATCATAGGAACTTCATCAACAAGGCCATTGTTGTTAAAAATCTTACAAAACTTTCCTTCAAAGGTAGTCTTGTAGTTTTTAGAATTTAGTTTCCCTATTCTAATCAACTTATTCTTTAAAATTCGAACAAACAAAGTATCATGCACATACAAAATAATTCCATTATTTACTTTTATGGCAAGGGTACATTTTTCCATTACTTCCACCTCATTATCATTGCCAAAATTAACTTTCCTCTTCACACTCTCATCTAACTTTACAAACAAATTTTTATTTCTAGTCATGTGATTTGAGAAAACACTATCTAAATACCATACAAAATCATCTTTGGCATCAAAACTATTACATGTGAGAAACAAATTTTGAGAGTTCTCACCTTCATATTTACTAAAATTTTCTTGAGAGGTATCTCTTTTCTTCTTTAAAAAAATAATTTTCAAGATGACCATCTTTATTACAATAGATACAATGAAAACAACCTCTATGAGGGTTGTTTCTTCTTCCTCTACCACGACCTCCTCTTCCTTTATATCTTTCATGACCTCTACCTCCTCTGTATGAAGAAGAAGAAGAAGTAGAAGCATCATTCATGGCAGTGGAAGATTGTTTCTTGTTGTTGTCAACCTTCAACTTTCTTTAGAAGGATTGATCTTGAGATATTTCCTATTTCTTTTTTAACCCATATTCATGTACTTGAAGGCTTCCAAACATATCAACAAGGGTTAGTTGTGATAAATCCCTTTGCTCTTTTATAGCAACAATGATAGGATCAATTTTTTTAGGAAGACTTCTTAACACTTTTTCAACAATCCTCTTATTCAAGAGATTTTCCATGGGTATGAATAGCATTCACAATATTTTATACTATACTAATAAAATATTCAACACGACTTCTTAACACTTTTTCAACAATCCTCTTATTCAAGAGATTTTCCATGGGCATGAATAACATTCACAATATTTTATACTCTACTAATAAAATATTCAAGACTTTCATTTCCATTCATACTAAGAGACTCAAAATCGCTTCTAAGAATTTTAATTTTCACAACTTTTACCTTTAGAGATCCTTTGTATGCCTTCTCAAAGGTTCTAAAGGATCATGGGACTTTGTACATTCTGCAATATTTGGAAATATTGTAATCGAAACTCTAGTTTTAAGAATAAATAGAGCTTTGGCATCCTTTTTTAGGTTCTCCTTCAACTCTGTCTTTTGATCAATAGAGAGAGAATTGTAGGAAGTTTGATCAGATGGTTCTGTGTATCCTACAAAAAAAAACATACATAAATATTGTGAGATAAGAAAAGTTCTCATCTTCACACTCCAGTACTCATAGTTTTCCCCACTGAAAAGAGGAATTTGGTTCTAGAGTGAAATGTTATTTTGGGCCATTGTCTCCTTCTCCTTGAAGTGATTTAAAAAACTACAATCAACCACAAATCAAAGCTTTGATACCAATTGAAGAATATGAAAAAAAATATTTAATTGATTTCTTAGAATCACATCCAAAAATATTAGATTTAAATAGTAAATGAAACAACAAAACAAAAATAATTTAGACTATTTCCAAGACAACAAAATAAATTTCACATCTGAATATTACAACAATTAAATCCCTTCACTTTTTCTAAAAGAAAAAATAGAGAGTATGCTTTAACAAACTAATTTCGTGATTAACATTTCATTTCCCAGAAACGGATTTGTCATCAATTTTCCATACCTACCTGCTTTGGATTTGAACTCGTAACCTTTAAAAATATATATATATATGTTCTTAACCATTAGACCCACTCAATCTATATCCTAAATTTTTTTAATAAATATATTAAAAACAAAAAAATTTGAAATAAACCCAAAAAAAACCATAAATTATTGCACTTCCCTTTGATTTGATTAAAAATATTTCATGTCAATTCCCTCATGTTGCAACCTGTTATTTACTCTCACAATCTTGGAGAAAGAGTGCCAATTTAGCTGGACCGTGATCTTCTTGTTTACTCTGTTTTAGGGTTTCCCTAAGTTCAAATAATAAACTCTTCTCATTCATATACTTTTATGATAATTTTGTTTCAGCATTTCACCAAATTTGCAGCAATGGACTAGCCATGGTTCTTGGTACAATGCATATGTGTTATTAAAAAATCTTAATTTTGTTCTTTAATGCATTGAAATTTCTATTACCATCATCAATATAGAAAGCGACGTGCGAAGGGTTTCTTGATGGACACCGAACCAAAGTTTACAGATTATTTATTAATGGATTTAGAGGGCAATAACCTGTCATTCATATATGGAGTTAAAAATATTTTCAACATGGTTAATCACAATGGTCAGTGATAATTAAGCCCGTAACACTTGGCTATTATTGATTTTTTTTATATTTTTTAAATGATTTTTATATTTCACAGTTTTATGCAAAATCTGTATAAAATTAATCAATTCTTATGCATCAATAAATCCCAAAAACAATTAATCTAAAAAATTAAAATTTTTTTTTTTTAATTTGCAAAATATTTAATTTAATATTTGAATCTTACAAAAATTTTAGAATTCTTTTTCACAATTTTACAAACTAATGAAAATTAAACTAATTCGACTAAAATCAATTACAATATAAACTAATAAAAGTAAACTAAAGTTTGACGGTATTTAAGAAATCAAACTAATGAAAGTGAAATTTATACTTAAAATCAATTACAATATAACCTAATAAAAAGAAAGATTAACTCAAGTTTGCAAATATTTCAAGAAAACAAAATGATGAGGAAAGTGAGTTGGGTAGAAGTTAGAGTGTACATGTGTAACTATTGAAAACCTAATCCATTAGGGTTATGGTATTTCTTTTTTGAGAGGGAATATGAAAAGATAAGTGATATGAACTATTATTGAGAGTCCAAGAAACCTCTTTGAAGACAAATCAAAAAGTCATGATCATGTATTTATATGTGTATATTTCATATTGATATAAAATGTGTGTGTTTGAATAGTGATATAAGAGAACTTATGGTTCTTAGACATGAATTATCTTAGTTGTTTATAGCTAATTTTCTACCTCATCTAGAAATGACTCATTTTCCTACAAGTATTCCCATCTTCCTGCATGTCTCTTTAGGTCAAATGTTTCTTTCCCTTTGACATTTTCATTATAGAGTGTAGTAACATATCTGAATATTCCTCTACGAGTTTGTGATTGTCTTAATCTCTACGTTAATCTACCATCTCAACCCAAATCTCTACAAAGGAGTTAGGGTTTATTGATGTTTAAATAAGAATTTGGTCATCCTATTCAAGAATCCATTCATGTCCATATATGTATATATGATATTACATGCTTGTGACAATGATACTATTGCATCACGTGGCCTCACCTTCACGGTGCCCATGATCAAAAAATTGTTTACAACAAAAAAAGGCAATAGATTAAGCAGAAAAAATAGATTGGGAATTTGAGGATAATGAGTTCAATAGAAATTAAGAAGAAAAATAGATTAGGAATTTGAGGCTAATGAGTGGGTTTAATGTCTATCATGGTCACCAACAATTTCTTCTTCAAAATGCCAAGAATTCATATTCCCACAATGGAAGAGTAACAACAATACCCACATCCAAGAGAGTTTCCATTGTTGATGCAAACATAGTACTTACTCCTTGTCAATCCATCATGCCTAACACTTAGATATTTGTATGAAGATGTGGAATGAAATGCTAGAAATGGGAGTATAAATTGAGAAGACTATGCGGATTCTACATTGAGACCTTTGGGAAATTAATACTTTCATCGTAGGATTGGGAATTAGAGGTCTAGATAAACATTGAAACGTCTACTAATTGAAATTCATAGAGAGAGGAAAGAATGCCAATGGTCTTGGAGAGACTGACTATAACATCCCCCAGGCCAGGTGAGGCCCTTTATGTTATCACCTGCTAATTTGTATTAATTTTTTCCAAAGCGTCTTGTCCTTATGCTATTTTTCCACTCAGACTTTCAAACTTTTTCACCGGCTCCGTCAAGCACCCATCACTTAAATCATTCACTCAATTGATTATCCAAAATAGTCATGTACTCCATGAGTCAAAAATTGGCAAATATCCCAATCCTATACCTAGCCTTAATTCCTATCTAAATCCCTTAGTTCCATAACTTCATTCTTTTTTACCTTTATTTTCATATTCTCGTTGAAAATAAAAAAATATGCCTTTTATTAAGCACTCTTATCCCATCCACAAAATCATGTGTTAGGCTTCATATGCCCAAATTCCTTTGAAAATAGAAAAAAGGGGTTTTTTTATTATTAATATAAATATTTTTTATATTTATATTAATATTTAATTTATGAAATCACATCAAATCATGGGCACAAATCTCAATTTATAATATGGAAAAGTCAAAGGTTGGATGGAGGGAATGCACACATATCGAGGATTAAAGTAACGAGGAGGTTAATTATGTGAAGGCGGACAGGGGAAAACTACGATGGTTTATTTGGTGAACACGTAAAACCCGTGGTTTATTTGGTGGTCACGTGTTTTTACGTGGAGCACATCAAAGGTAAAAGCAGTTTGGATTTTTCACAGGGAAATGGTAAAAGTAAATGTTTTTACAATGAAATGGTGAATTGGGCAAACAAAACATGGTCTTAAAAACCACGGGCATGAATTGAATTATGGAAATTTAATTCTACGGGATAGAAAAATATTTGGGAATTATTTTTATTTCAAATATATTATTCTCAAATGTTTAATGAGAATATGGATAAATGCAATTATATTTGAAATATTATGAGTGACATTTCAAAAAGAATGTGGCAAAGGAAGGAGCTAGAACGTTAGAGGAATCTGCGGGGATCATGAAACGTTTTTATGAAAACTATCATTTGTAATCATTACAGAAGCTGAAACGTTTCATTTCAGTTATTGTAACCGGTTGCACACTGAAGGAACTCGAATTGTATAAGTGTTAGATTTTATGAGTGTATTAAGGGAGGCAAAAGTGCAAGGGCACAATTCTGGTGGTTTTGGACTCTATTGTAATTTTTCTGGACTGAATTGAACACATATGCAGAAGCATTTTGAACTGTTTATGAAAAGATTCTAATGGCTATGATATCAGTTTTGTCTTCCTTCATTGTTTGTATTTCATGTGATCTTTTATTCCATATGCATTTTCTTCTGTTTAAATTGGAGAGTTAAAGGCCCAGAATTCGTCTTGTGATGCTCTCAGCTGAAGAAACTTAAACTGTGTGTATTTCTTCCTAACTAATTCATAATTCATTTAATTAATGCTCTGATGTAGTTACTTGTTTTCCCCCTTTCCTCTTACACTCTGCAAATTTAAATTTACAACTTAGATTCATTGCCTCATTTAGCCTTTATCCTATGGAGATTTTTACTTGTTAATCATTGTTGTCATTCATTTTTAGAAATTTTGACTCCATAGCCCTGTGTGTTCCTCCCCTTCTTAGCCAACAACTTTATAAAAATCCCCTAAACAAACCAAATCTAGCCACTGATTTCCATAGATATATCAAGTCACATGAGAGAGCCCTCTCCAAGTTGAATTGGCTAGTTTTCAGCTCTAAAGTAGGTTGAAGTAGTTACCTCTATCGTTTGTCTATTCAACTGGACAAATTTACAAAGTGATAACATTTTGGTGCCGTTGTCGGGGACAAAATCGAAATTTTTTCCCTAGGAAGAACGACATGGTTGAGTTCTAAGGTCTAAGAGCAGCAGACACTCAGACACATATTGGTTGTATTCCTGCTCTGGCAACTCCACACATCAAAAAATCAGTTTGAAGGCGATTCCACTGGTAGAAGAATCCAGAAATTTAAATTTTCACTGGTGACTCCACTTTCAATGAAAAATCCATCTTCCAAAACATTATTGGTGACTCCATTGTCCAAAGATGAGTTCAATAGCTTCAAGGTATGCTCCAATGAATTGATCTCATATTCTTGGCTTTCCAAATCGTATTCCTCACATAAATTGGCAAAAATATTTGCCTAAATTCGAAGATGGGAAAGGAAATGATGTTGCCTTGCACTTGATTAGATTTCACATGCACATATGTAAGTTGGGGGTTGAATGTCATGAGGATTGTTTGATGAAAATGTTTATGGCTACTTTAGAGGGGAAAGCAAGATTATGGTTTGAAGGTTTAAAACTAGGCAGCTTATACTCTCTTAAAGATTTCCATATAACATTCTTTAAGCATTATGGAGAATCTAATCCTTCATCCTTGGTGTTTGAAGATTGTTGTGAGTTTTGTGAACATTTCATTAAGTACCTTAAAAATGTTTTTGGTGATGAAGAGTGTATGAATGATGAAATCATAGAAGCCTTTTATGAATATTCAGCCCAACCACAAATAGTAGCCCCTCCTTTGGTTGAAGATGAAGCTCATCAAGAAATTGTTGTTGAAAGTCATTTTTCTTCTCTTGAACTTGATGAATATATTCAACAAGATTTTTAGCAAGACAAAGTGTTTCAAGGTTGTCTTTCTTCCCATATGAATGATGTGGTTGTTCAAATTCTAAGTGGCCTAGACATGGATGAGGATTCTGAAATTGCATCTATGGAAACTTCAAGCAATGAACAAACAAATGACATGGAGTTTCAGGAAAGCAACAAAACAATGTATGCCACTTTCCAATCAAAAATACAGAAAGATAATGAAGAGGCAATGGTTTTATTTGACTCACTGAAAAATCATGATTTTGAAAATATATCCATGGGAACTCTAGACTATGAAATAGTGCATGTTGTTAGATTTTCACATTTACAAGAAGATTATGAGCATGAACTTATTTCTATTAATTCATTTGAAAGTCAAAATGATAGTCCTCAAACAAATTTCCAGAAGTTTAATGAAACCAAATCAGAATTGTTTGATGAACAAGAGGATGCACATAATATGGTTGTCATATTTGAAGATGTTCAAAAATGTATGAACATTTTTGTTGAGAGGCATGGAGAAGTAGACAAACCTATTGTTGCAATTTCATTAGAAAATATTCTCAAAACTGAAGAAATAAAGCAAGAACAACAAACACTTATGAAAGAGGCTTTTGTTTCTGTTTTTTCTCATCAAGAAGAAATGTTTTTTCATGGTTTTCAAGATCCTGTAGCCATCTTATTACAGTCTTTAGTGAAGGAGGAGTTTGTTTCATTCATAAGTTCAAGTTTTGGATTCAAATTTTGTTTTCAGCTACCATTATTTACATTTGTCTACCTTCTTAAGAACGATGTGAGCGGAGAAAAATCGGGAAGCTAATTGCTTGATTGGTTGCATTGGCACTTCAGTATCACTTGATTGAATATTCATTTCAACAGTTTTAGAGTAGATAGGAGTGTGCAAATAAGCTTGTTAGTCAAGCATTTTTCATTTTGGATTTCTAGTAGTGTGTACAGTCATATTTTAACAGTGTATTCAGTATTTAGTATCTAGTTGAGAGCAGTGTGCAGAGTTTGGTTTTCAGCAGACATTGGTGACAGGTCGGAGCAGGGTACACAGACATGTTTGGGGAGCATCCCAATGGATCAGGCACGTGGTCTACTATTCTTTTCTACCTCACAGGGAGGATAACATCCCCAATAGGAGCCTATGTTATCACCTTCTAATTTGTATTAATTTTTCCCAGAGCGACTTGTCCTTATGCTATTTTTCCACTCAGATTTTCAAACTTTTTCACCAGCTCCGTCAAGCTCCCATCACCTAAATCATTCACTCAAATGATCATCCAAAATAGTCATGTACTCCATGAGTCAAAAATTGGCAAATATCCCAAGCCTATACCTAGCCTTAATTCCTATCTAAATCCCTTAGTTCCATAACTTCATTCATTTTTACCTTTATTTTCATGATCTCGTTGAAAATAAAAAATATGTCTTTTATTAAGCACCCTTATCCCATCCACAAAATCATGTGTTAAGCCTCATATGCCCTTCGAAAATAGAAAAAAAGGGTTTTTTATTATTAATATAAATATTTTTATATTTATATTATTATTTAATCCAATATTTAATTTGTGAAATCACGTCAAATCATGGGCACGAATCTCAATTTATAATATGGAAAAGTCAATGGTTGGATGGAGGGCGCACATACATATCAGGGATTAAAGTAACCAGGAGGTTAATTATGTGAAGGCGGACCGGGGAAAACTACCGTGGTTTATTTGGTGGACACCTGTTTTTACGTGGAGCACATCGGAGGTAAAAGCAGTTTGGATTAAACCACTTTTAGCCAAAGCCTGATATAATAAATGCAAACATTTATCATATGTTTTATGTGCGGCATTTTTCGAGGAGTGCATTTCAATAATGATTATGGGATTTCCAATAAATGAGATTCCTCCTCACTATGAAAAGGTTTTACAGAGGTAAGATTTAAATTTTACAAATCAAGGAGACTAATGTTTATTTCCATGGAAAATAATTAAATGGAAGATGTACGCGAAACAAAAACTTGGATAATTTCATCCAAAGGTTTTACAGAAGTAAAAGAAGAAGATAAAAGGTATTTTGCCAAAGACGGTAAATTGGAAAAACATTACTCAGTAAATGTTTTTCCACAGTGAAAAGGTAAATTGGAAAAACATTACACAGTAAATGTTTTTCCACAGTGAAACGGTAAATTGGAAAAACATTACACAGTAAATGTTTTTCACAGGGAAATGGTAAAAGTAAATGTTTTTACAATGAAATGGTGAATTGGGAAAACAAGACATGGTCTTAAAAACAACAGGCATTAATTAAATTATGGAAATTTAATTCTACGGGATAGAAAAATATTTGGGAATTATTTTTATTTCAAATATATCATTCCCAAATGTTTAATGAGAATATGGATAAATGCAATTATATTTGAAATATTATGAGTGACATTTCAAAGAGAACGTGGAAAAGGAAGGAGCTGGAGCATCAGAGGAATCTGCAGGGATCATGAAACGTTTTTTCTGAAAACTGACATTTGTAATCATTGTAGAAGCTGAAACGTTTCATTTCAGTTATTGTAACCAGTTGCACACTGAAGGAACTCAAATTGTATAAGTGTTAGAGGTTCTGAGTGTATTAAGGGAGGCAGAAGTGCAAGGGCACAATTCTGGTGGTTCTGGACTCTATTGTAATTTTTCTGGGACTGAATTGAACACATATGCAGAAGCATTTTGAACTGTTTATGAAAAGATTCTAATGGCTATGATATGAGTTTTATCTTCCTTAATTGTTTGTATTTCCTGTGATCTTTTATTCCATATGCATTTTCTTCTGTTTAAATTGGAGAGTTAAAGGCCTAGAATTCGTCTTCTGACGCTCTCGGCTGAAGCAATTTAAACTGTGTGTATTTGTTCCTAACTAATTCAGAATTCATTTAATTAATTCTCTGATGCAATTACTTGTTTTCCCCCTTTCCTCTTACACTCTGCAAATTTAAATTTACAACTCAGATTCATTGCCTCTAAAGAGTTCTACTTGTTGATCATTGTTTTCATTCATTTTCATAAATTTTGACTCCATATCTCTGTGTGTTCCTCCCCTTCTTAGCCAACAACTTTATAAAAATCCCCAAAACAAACCAAATCTAGCCATTGATTTCCATAGATATATCAAGTGACACGAGAGAGCCCTCTCTGAGTTGAACCGGCTAGTTTTCATCTCTAAACTAGGTTGAAGTAGCTACCTCTATCATTTGTTTATTCAACCAGACAAATTTACAAAATGCTAACACTTTACATGTGAAAAAAATGATAAATTGAAATTTCTTCTATCTAATTAAATTCGTGTAGCTTCCAGCTACGAATTACAACCAAATTTAGCTATTGTTTGTTACCATTAATTAGATACATCTACAACATTCTAAAAAAGACATGAATTCAACTAATAAACTCCATTACAACAACATATAAATATGTTCTCATACTCAAAGTAAAACACAACAATTAAAAACATAATATAACACAATGACAAGATAAAACACTTATCTTTTAATTTAGGTGTGCAACCAACTCCTTGGGATGGAAGTTCCACCCAACCATAGAATCTCTAATCCAAATGTCAACAAGTCATCACCGATCTGGGGCTAGCAATCCACAAAAGAGGGTGGTCTCTCACTATCCACTCATAACTCAGAAAAACTCAGAACCCACTATTATTCTCCTACAACTATCCCAATGTTCCACCAACTCTCTTCCTCTCAACCTACCCAACCCAAGGAATGTACCCCTTCACTGATATCAGTCCCTCGAGAATCCCATTTTTTTATCAAGGTCTCTCTAGCATAGGTAACTAAGAATATCTCAGCGGGGAAACTCAAGGGAACTCACTGTCATCAAAACTACCAACAGCAACAACAAACACTTCTTGTTACAGTGAAACTCACACAAGAGTTCACTCTTTAGGATTGAAAACCTGACTCTTCAATATTTATCTTCAAAACACTCCAAATATGCTCCAACATACTCTAGAATTTTCTCTCCATGGATTCTCTAACTCCAATCTCTCTTTTTGTTTACTCTCTACTTCTTGTTCATGCAAAAACATTAACTGTCAAAAAAATGTTGTAACAACCCATAAAAATTTTGTTTCCTTTGGATTCCTTTCTTGACTCACACACTTTCCCAAGTTGATTGTACTCATCCCCCATGCTCCCACTAACTATGGAATGTGACTTCTCAGACCCACCCTCTTACATCCATTTAATAATTTCCTTTGGGAGCACTCAATAAGAAACTAGAGTTTAATACATAATGATAATAAAACTCATAAATGTGGGTGAAATTACTAAACATGGGTAATTCCCCTTTGGTCTCCTCTATTAGGAATTTTCTTAGACGCTTCTATCTCTTGTGGATTAATTCATCCCCCATCTCTGTCCATGTTCCCTTAGTAGCTGGCATCACATTTTTGTTATTAAAAAATCAGAAATATAATTCACATATACATCATTTTTGGCATAGCCACACATTATCTCTACATTAAGCATTAATTAAAATAGGGATTATAATGGGGATGTTACATTCCCCCTCCCATACAATTGTGCATCGTCCTCGGTGCACACTATGTCGATATACATATATACGCAAATTTACATCACAATAAAATTCTACATTTTTACAACTCCAACAACAGTACCAACCATGATCTATTGTTCCTATAAACTCATTGACCCAAGAAATGCACCATTCATTTATCAGGGCCAACCCAAGGAATGTTCCATTCTTTTATCAAGTCTAAACCAAAGAATGTTCCATTTGTTTATGAGGGCTAACCCAAGGAATGTGCCATTTTTTTATCAAGGCCCCCAACGTTGTTGTTTGGGACTCTGAGATGTGGTTGTAAAACTCTAGCTTCTCAAAATCGAGTCTTTTATTTTATTTTCTTCAAAATAGACAAACATTTGTGGGTATTCCTCCCACATGTTCTTTTCATTCTCCTGTGTATCATATTCAATAACGTAGAAGGCCCATTAAACATGTACCATCCCTATGGATTTGTTCCTAAGCACTTTGACTTTTCGATATAGTATTCCTATTGGTTCCACCCGAAAATCCCCTTCGTGCTCCACCTGGATCACATTCCAATCAATTATGTGGTTAGGGTTAGACACATATTTCCTTAATAATGACACATGAAATACATTATGCATTCTCACGCATGTAGAAAATGCTAACATGTATGTAATTGACCCTTTCTTTTCTAAGATTTCAAAAAGTACACAATATCTTGCTACCAACTTTGGACAACCTCATAATCTTAGTGAATTTCTTTTATCCTTTACTTTCAAAAACACATGTTCACCCACTTTGAAATATATAAAAACTCTATTCTTGTCTACATAATTTTTCTACCCATCTTGGGCATCCTTTAAATTCTGCTTAATCTTTGTCATCTTCTCTTCCATTTCCTTTAACAATTATGGCCCAACAACAACATTGTCTATTGGATTATCCCAACTCACTGGTGTGTTACACCTTCTACCATACAATGCTTCAAATGGACTCATTTTCAATGAGGCCTGATACCCATTATTGTAAAAAAATTCAACCAAATGAATATAATCGTCCCACTTTGATGGTCAATCCATCACATACATTTTGATCATGTCCTAAATTATTTTGTTAGTCCTCTCTATTTTCCCATTTGACTCTGGGTGGTACGTTGTACCGGGTACGCTATACCAAAATTTAGATTTGTCCCAAAACCTTTTGTTGATCCTGAAATATACTAAGTTATAAAGACTCTCTCTCTCTCTCTCTCTCTCTCTCTCTCTCTCTCTCTCTCTTGTTTATCCATTCCTACACTTAGAAAAAATTTCAATTTGTGGCAGGTTCATGAGTCTTGTTGTAACTTCTGCCATCCCCAAAGTGTACCATTCCATTCCACCATAATCAAAATGCACCAATAATTAGAATTTTCTTAAAATACTTTGTGGGGTCATTCATATTGTCTTGTAAGTCTAAATTTTTGTCATCACCAAAATGCACATCATTCATTTTCCACCCTCATTTTACACTAAGAAACGTTTTCTTCACCACAGGTTGATTACTTGTTTATCTCATATCCAAATCTTCATTCATCTTCTTCTTGATACTTAATTGTTTTTGAGACTTCACTTCCTTCTCAATATTCTAATACTTAACCATTTTAACTTTCAACTACGGAAGTGGAAATTTTCATAAGTCTTCTGAAACCTTTTTCTTTCCGGTGTGGCATGAGTAAGAAGCGGCCACATGGATGCCTTGCAATAATGAGCTTGTGGTTGATCAATGAAGGCCTGATAACTTTGAGAGTTATAAATTTTGATCCTGAGCTCAGAATTGAGCATGGTTACAGTCGTTGGAAATCTCTCGATGAGCATAATATAATGGTATGATCGGGAAGAGGTTTTTATATAGTTGAGGAAAGATAAATTTTTAGTACTCCATCCCTTAGAAGACATTTAAGAGAATGGGTGTGTTACAAAGTGGTATCAGAGAAGGTTTCAAACACTATGCCTTGATGGGTCAGAGATTAATCACATGACTGGTATAATAAGGCTAAGATGAGCCTATTAGAAAGAGTTTACATTCGTTAAAGGCTTACTTAGTATATTCACTAACTTCTTGAGAAGAAGGATTGTAGGTTGAAAATTTTTTTTAGAATTTTGTGCAGTAGAAAATTTTCATGCTTATCTACAACAAAAAATTATAAATTTTTCCTTGCTGGAATGATAAATACTCCCACATGAGTGGGAATATACTTATGGGAAATGTTGGAAATATTTCAATAAGAGAGGAAAAAATGATAGAGATATGTCGTAAGGCCTTATGATTCCAAGAATGGATGAACTGAATTGTTTTATTTAAGTGCGATGTTGTCTATCTATTTGGGCAGGCAAAACCTCTTGGATTTGTGAATGGGTGAAATGGAAGAATCAAGTTAAGGGCTTCTTAATATCAAAGAGAGAATAAACTAGTCATTATAATTCTCCCTCTAAGCATGGGAAGTTGGAGCCTTTGGAATTTATGATACATGAGGGATAAAACCCTTATGGAAGAATTCCTTGTGGATCAAGGAATTGGGTATAGAATTGATAGAATCCTTGGAAATACTAATTAGTTCTTGAATAAAAGACTAAACCACATATGTGTAATTCCTCATGAACAAAGGACTGATGAAAGTTTGTAAGGTTAGTTTACTTGACCTGTAAGGGATGGAAATCTGTAGCTAAGATAATATAGTTAAGCGAAATTAAAGAAATAATTTGTTTTGGATTGTCGTTAATCCTCAAAGGAGGTAGAGTGATATGGGAATATGAGCAAATTTATAAGCTCATAATTGCATTAAGAAATGTATATGCTTATTAACCTAAAGGCATGTTAATGCACATGAATGCAAGAGAAGACAATTGGAATATAGATGCACTATAGGCATGAGTAAAATGATTGATGCACAAGTATATGTTGTAATGCATATGATAATGAATAAGCATGTATGTAACATGCAAACAGAACTAGTATAACCTGTGATGGGTTGTAAAGTATGGTCTATTGATGGGAAATTCAATTAAGGACAAATTGATATCAAAAAGGAATTTAGCAACATAAATAAAAAGGATGACAATGATGTTTTCATAAAATCCTATGAGATTAAAAGTTGTAATAGATCAATGAAGGAGTTGATCCAGAATATGGTTACAGGAGTGCTTGGACATTCCCAAAAGACCTCTAGATCAAACAACATCCAGGGAAGGATGATAGTCATATAGTATGGCTTAATGTACTGAAGTAATAGTGGGATGGAATTAGGTAAGGGGTCTCTTGATAAATATATGTTGACCAATAAAGAGTAGGCATGAAAAGAGATTGGGAGTGGTTATCTTGTTTCCTTGGTTAATGCTGTAATTACCCATCTAAATTTTGATTTGTGGAATAATTTTATAATAGGAAAGGGAAAGAGTGGCCCTTGTTGGATGTTTCCATGTAGAGAGGGAAACATCATTATGAATTATGACTGAGAGACTGATCAAGTGATTGATTTTAATCTCTCACTAAAAGAACATTGATAGCAAAGTTAAAATGTCAATGTGAATGGATGACATAGAAAAAGGTGCAAACGATAAACTTTCATGCAGACAATCAATATGTGTATATAGGTATATGCTTGAGTGTCTAGGTTAAAATGTTTTCTAGTATGAAAACTAATATTCAGACCAAATAAATATGAATATGAATGATATAAAATGTGCAAGCAATGAACCTATCTGGTGTACACACACAGATATATACTTAAAGGCGTGGTATAACTACATGATTAAGTAAACCATGAGGCAAGGATTGTACTCACCTGGATGTTTCCATGTAGAGAGGGAAACATCATTATGAATTATGATTGAGAGACCGGTCATGTGATTGATTGTAAGCTCTCACCAAAAGAACATTGAGAACAAAGTTAAAATATCAATGTGTATGGATGACATAGAAAAGGGTGCAAACAATAAACTTTCATGCTGACAATCGATATGTGTATATAGGTATATTCTTGAGTGCATGGGTTAAAAGGTTTTCTAGTATGAAAACTGATATTAATACCAAATAAATATAAATATGAATGATATAAGAATGTGCAAGCAATGAACCTATGTGGTGTACACACACACACACACATATATGTGTGTGTGTGTGTGAATATATGCTCAAAGGCATGGTATAACTACTTGATTATGTGAACCGTGAGGAAAGGATTGTACTTACCTGGATTGGATAATACTATAGATTCTTGTCTAATCCTATTTTGAGAGGTTTGGTTGTCTCAATTGAATGAAAACTTGAAGGGGGTTATATGCCACCCTTTAGAAATGTTAGTGTGAGTATTGAAAGAGTAATAAGCAAGAAAGTTATTTGTTGTTATGAAAGGAAAAATGAATATGCCTTTGATAACTTGCATGAGAATGATTGTGAACAATCATGAATTTAATAATTTTAAATAAATGTGTATGTGAAATTTTAAAGTGTGCCTATGGTGGATACACACTATGTTGATGCATGTGGTTGAATGCATACAAGCACATTATGATTGAAAATTGATTGTAAATATATGAACATGTTTGAATGTGTAGTTGAATGTATGTATGCTCAATTCCTTTGGGATATTGGGTATGTTATCCCCATTTTTTGGATAACTAAGGAGATTATATCTTGATGCCCTCAGGTTGCAGATATGGAGTGTCAAGAAACTACATGACCAACAATACCCTTTTGCATAGATGGAAAACCCTCTCACCACCACATATGGTCACATATTTCCAGATGGAATCCACCACATTAGATGGCTTCCGAAAGGTAGTGGGCCTTGCTCCATGAGGTACAAGTTAGTATTATGGTGAGCATCATTTCAATATTTAAGAAAACTGAGTATGTTGTATCTTATATTGCTCCAGATTTTATGATATATGCTTGGACATTATGAATTTTTCCCTGTTTCACCTTGATCATTAATATTGTGCCCTAGCAAGTGGTCTTCCTTGGGGATGGGTTTGCTAATAGGAACTCCCTTAAAGTGCCATCATATCATTCCTGACCTTACTTACCACTTTCCATCATTTGCCCCCTCCATTTCCTTTTCTCTTGGGATTTTAGGGTGTATTGACCCAAGAAGGGGTTGTCCCTCATTCTATGGGAAGAAGGGGCTAAAGAACCAGATGGATTGATATTGGGTAAAAGATAAAATCCTTGTATGAACCTTCCAAATGATTCACCAAGGGATCACCCAAGAAAGCAGTGAAATTATTATCTTTGAGTAAAGGGGACCCACAATATAATAATGAATGCTTAAAAGGTTAGTTAAGGGACAGGAGGTCTCATCACGAGCCAACCTATCACATCCACGAATATCTAGTGGTAGGAAATTGGCATCATCTGGTCACAAAACTAGGGTAATGTCTCTATGTTGCATGGTTGAGAGAAAGGGGGTCTCATCATGAGCCAACCTTATGATTTCAACTAGGTGTTTGTGGGTGGTATTGCCATTGTCTGGTCACCACTCCAGGGAAGTGACCTTCAATATTTCCTTAAAATTATAAAAGAATAAAAGAATCGAAATTAATGGGCTTGGAAAATTGCATTGTGGATGAAGGTACCACACACCCTCTACAAAGGCACCCATGAATGAGACACCACGACCCCTTATATGTCATGATCCCTATTCCCATTAAGTCTTGACCCCAACCAATTCATCCACTTTACATGGAATAGAGAGGGATCTCTTGGAAACTCTCCTTTACCTAGGGAAATATATACCTAATAGGACACCTTGTCAACCCTCCCATATTCTTGCTTACAAGTCGCATAGTGTATTTGAGAAATTAATTCTTTGATATAGTAATCTTTGATCCACATGCTTAGGTGGCTCATTTATTGGTTGGATTCACTTATCATGATGTGATTACTTTATATCCTTGGAGGGCGTGCTCATTTGTCTTTGCAAGACCTAGTTGGTGGACATTTTTGGGAGAACAAGCCTAGCTTGGGCTTCCATAGGGCTACAAGACGACAAGTTGGATGTAAAGGGCCCACATGATGGATGATAAAGCTCAGACTTGGAAGGTGTGGAGATTGAATTGGACGATATAGCCTAGCCCCCACATGCCAAAAAAATTTCATAGGAGAGGAAAAACATCACTCCCAGAGGCATAACGTCACCTAGGGGGGTTAGGGCTTGGTGGTGAGGTTCCACTCATTGACACGTGGAATTTTTGAGGAGAAGAAGGTCTTCACCATGATGAGATAGTCTATATTCTTGACATGTGGCGTTTGGAGGCCTGTCCATGCTTCTCCAACACCAACAACTTCTTCTAAGTGCAAAAATGTCCCCTAAAGGGGAGACATCCATGTAAAATAAGGGTTTATTTGTGCAAAAGTGAAACTTTAAATGAATTGTTTAATATTAATTTGTTAACTAGGGAAATATTAGGGTTGTCGAACCCTATTATTTTGGATTACCCCTTAATTTATGGACAAGTCACCTTGGTGACATTTGGTATAAATAAGATATCACAAGATCCCATTTTAACATAACTATCCCTCATTGTGAGAAGTATTGGTCTGAAATTTTCACTACCTTTGGAAAATTTGTCTCTCTTGGCTCTTGTTTATGATTATCTCTTGATGTTATGGTTAATGGAAGTAATGCACGAGCCTTGAAAGGCTTATCTCTTGCTATTGCGGTGGATTATCTTGGAATTTTTCCTTGAATTGGTATGGTTTTTGCTCTCATGCTATCATTTGTTTCAAGTAAAGGTTATTGTGCTAGGTAATTATAAGGGAATACACCCCCACCATACTATTCATCATTTTATGCTTCATGTTATTGGTTAAACAAGGGTTTGCTAAGAGAAGTATAAGAGCATACACCCTCTCAGGTTAAACCCTATCTAGAGAAACTTGCCTTGGGAAGTAAGAGGATTTACACCCCCAAGGCGGTAGCTTCTCTAGCTATTTATTTTCATGACCCCATTAAACAAATAATTAAGAGCACTAGTATTTTATTATTGCATTGGGAAACGTGATTTTTTGGTCATTTTTTCTTCTTGCAAAGTGGATTGTATTCCTTGTACCTTGGGAACCTCACAACCACTAAGGTGTACCCATTAAGGGGTTACTTCTTTATTTTTTTATAAAATTACATCTTCATCCATTAGGGCTGTCGAAACCCTAACTCATTTTCTTGAATAACTCCCTTATCAACCATTGGAATTTGCTCAAAGTTTGCACACTTATTCTTCTTGGTCTAGCGCACTTTTTGGAAACATTTGAGGGGTTTTCAGTGGCTTGTTTTCTTTCTATAATACATTGAGTTTTACATCCATAAGGCCTATATAATTTTCTTCATAAAGGTGTTTACAACAACCTTATCTTTTATGCTAGAATATTAGTTTTTCATCTTGAGTTCAACTAGTCATTAACTAGTCTTTCTCTTTATCTTCTACTTGATCTCTAGCATTTATTGAGAAGCTTATAGCACCATATTATTGCTGATATATAATTTTATATATTTATGAAAATTAGGGATAGCAATATTAACTTGTTGATCCAACTAACATACATCATTGCAAAGTGGTTTTTCTTGTGTCTTGGGTAGGTATTTCACCATTTATAGGTTACTCAACATACTTGGAAACCATTGGAACTTCCCAAGACTTTGTTCCACACATTTCACTCCACTTAGAATTTAATTCTAGGGGATCCGCTTCCATCTCTATCCATATCCATCTCATTCCCCCCTAGGGTCACTAGGATCACCTCCCTAGATTGACCTAGTCACCCTTGAAGTGTGGGACCTACATCGAGGTGGCATTGTGTGTAGGATTCCCAAGTTGTAGCACTTGATTTGTGGTTTGTTTGGGATTTTCCCAGCCTACAACTTGTGGTATAACATTTTGGTGTCGTTTCCAGGGAATATTTTGAATATTCTTCGTACCCTAATGACACTTTGGTAAGTTATCCAAAATCCTTTCCCTTAGCTTGCTTGGAGACTCCACGTAAGGGATGTTCCCTTTCCCTTTTTCTTGATGATCTCACCTTTAAGTTAATTTGGCGACTCCACCTTCCATGAACCCACTTTTCCCCTTTTCCCCTTTCATCCCTTAATGAGCCTTGCGCTCATCTGGTGACTCCATTGAGGTATTACCCTAAGTGATGGAACCATGGCCTCATGGGAATTATGATGGGAATTCCATAATGTATATCCTTCTCTTGATATTCAGAATGCCCCTAGATATCCAAATCATTGTCCAACAGAATGAAGAGCAAGTTTCCCCAAATTTGACTATGATCCATCTCTAGCAGTCAACCATGTCATGAATTATATGAAGTATGCATCAATCTTAAATGTGCTACATGAAGATGTGTTGATAAAAAAAAATTTGTCTTCACTGGAATCAAGTCAAAAGGATTGGATTGCACACTCATGTGATCCAAAGAGTATGCCTTCTTCTACAAATCTCATTGAATAATTTCTCATGCAATATCGTCCAACTACTAAAAGTTTGTAAGGTTTTTTCCAAGAGCTCAAGAACACTCTTTGCCGAGAAGGTTTTCCAATTGATGATGAGACCATATATGAAGAAAATATTGAGGAAGATCCTGATGAAGAAGATACAGATGAGACATATGATGAAGATGAAGTAACTTCTCTTCCACTTAAAGAGGACATCCAAACCTCTTATCCTCCTACACATCAAGAAGAGAACATGATGAGTTATAATATTTTTGAGAACTTTGATGATGCTTTGTTCCATGACTCTGGAAATGAAGAAAACTTCCAAAAGGATCTCGATGAAGTTTCTCTTGCAGAAATTCTAAATGAGACACTGTCCTCTATAGTCCCTTTTGAAGAAGATGAAGTTATCCAGTCTTGTGAAGAAGTAATCAATTTCTATGATGCAGATGAAATCATGGAACAACCTCGGGACACAGTTGATGATCATATTGATGATTTCATACAGATTGGGAGATGCAGATGGGATTTGGGTGGTTTCATTTTTTTTGAAGATCCTATCTACGACATTGAAGGCACACCTCAGATAAAGGATATAGAAAGAATTTCTTCATAGGATTTCTTTTTATAACCAGATGGTCCATATATGTGCCAAACCAATGACATGGTTACAGTTTTGTTCCATCCATTCAAGGATAACCCGACGCAATGTTTTCAGGATGATTTTCAACCACTATACTCAGAGTTTGATAAACACCAAGTCCTGGCCCTCCCAAAGAAATCTGAGGTCCATACTACCAAACAAAATTACTTTCATGTTGAGATTTTGGGAAGGGATTTGTAGACAAAGAAGAGACATTTTTTGAGTCTGATAGAGTAGTTTTTCTCTAAGGTTGTGCCTTACCCCGTTTCCTCTTGTTTGGGAAATCATAGGGTTTTCTTTGGATCTCTTGTCCTTTCTCATCCTTTAGGGAGTAGTGATCTTCTAAGTGAATATGAATAAAAGTCGTCGTCTATGTATAGTATCCCCGTTCAGAGATGGATTGGTCAGTCTTGTGGCTACACTTACAAGCAGGATGATTGGGATGATGGTTTCTCTTTCTAGAAGGATTTCCTCCCTCCCACCCATATTCATGAGTTTTATTTCATGATAGATTATATGTGTTTTTATACTCATGATTATTATTTTCTTGACTTATCTTTGTTGTATTATATGATTAAGCACAGCGGGAGATACTTTGATGAGATGATCAAACGGTTGCACTAGTTGTATGACTTCACCTGACATCATCCAACATGTGATTTTCGTGGCCCTAAGGCCCCACATAAGTAGGTAAGTCATTTTGATTCCCTGCATTTGCATTTTGAATGCTCATATTAGTTTAGATGCATTTCATTTTCATTTTTCTCTACTTTCATATTGATTTCATGCTTAGTTTAGAATTTTTGAAAAAATGTCAAAATTTTATTTTTCTAGCTTAGTTGGTTTTGATTATGATCATATGAGAACAAGGGTGAGTAGGCCATCCTGCACTTGAAAATTTGATATTTCCTTGCAGGCATAGGCCTACTAAGATATGTTGTGGTTCTCATGCACTCTATGGAGAGCACATGTCCCCAAGTAGGAGTCGTATGTTATCCCCATTTTGTGGATAACTAAGGAGATTATGTCTCAAGGCCCTTAAGTTGCAGATATCGAGTGTCGAGATACTACATGACTAGGAATACCCTTTTTCACAGATGGAAAAACCTCTCACCACCACATATGGTCACAAATTTCTAGATGGAATCCACAATATCAACTAGCTTTCGGAAGGTAGTGGGCCTTTCTCCACGAGGTACAATTCAGTATTATGGTGAGCATAATTTCAATATTTAATCCAATTGAGTATGATGTATCTTAGATTTCTCTATATTTCATTATATATGCTTGGAAATTATGCCTTTCTCCCTGCTTCACCTTGGTGGTTGACATTATGCCCTAGTAAGTGGCCCTCCTTGTGGATGGGTTTTCTACTAGTAACTCCCTTAAAGAGCCATCATACCATTCTCGACCATACTTACCACTTTCCATCATGTTTCCCTTCCATTTCCTTATCTCTTGGGATTTTGGGGTGTATTGACTCAAGAAGGGGTCGTACCTCATTCTATGGGAAGAAGGGGCTGAAGACCCAAATGGATTGATGTTGGGTAAACGATAAAATCCTTATATGAACCTTCCATATGCTTCACCCAGGGATCACCCAAGAAAGTAGTGAAACACTTATCTTTGAGTAAAGGGGACCCACTGTTGTAGGGAAATCTCCCTACGGACAGGTAGATTGCCTCAAAGAGCTAGACCCTAAACTCTAAGACAGAAAGTGATTAATGCAGACACTGACTTCCTTTCAAATCTATACAAACTAATGCATGAGGAGGAAGGAGAACAAAAGTACCTTTTAATCGACGTTTGTCCCTGCACACTCCGAGTCGAGCTCCAAACTCTCGCTCCTCGATGAGTCCTGTAGACAAACAAAGTACGACCACTTTCTACTCTATTGATATTAGCTTGAAAATAGATCTATCTATCAACGATAAGTTCATGTAAAATCAGACACAAACTAGAAAGAAACAGGTCAAGTGTGTGATACTGATGAGAATAACGACAGCAGTACTTACAATCATAGATGTGAATACGACAGCTTCGTCAAGTCCCCATTCATCTAACCCTTACTCGAAAGATCCACGACCTAGATGATAACAACTTCACTGATCACTCTCCTTTAGCTGACTATGTGTTTCCTATGAGATCATAGGTTTCATGCTAGCAATTCTTCCCCAAAATATCTTTGTTCCAGCAACACTTATGAGATCATAAGTTTGGTGTGATTCTCTCTTTTCCAGTCCCCTTTCACCATTAGAAATCTTGCTTATATAGCCTTGGAGAGGCTTTAACCACTTGAGATATCCTTGGGGAAGTTGAGGATTTGCCTCCTTAAGTTGAGGATCTGCCCTAAGATCATGGCTGGACTAGGGATTCGAATCCAACTGCCTTCCAAGAATGAAAGGATCCTTCCCCCATTCATCTCAACAACTTAACTACTGCCAATAATAGGTAGCGCTCCCTCAAAAGGACCATCAGAGCGGTGTAGCGCTCCCTAGTAGGCTTTAGGGGGGTGCCAACGCTCTCAAAATTCATAGCACTCCCTCAAAAGGGCCAGAGGAGAATTATAACACTCCCAGACAGTGTAAGGGGGAGCGTCGACGCTCCCAGAAGAGGTATAGGGGAGCGCTCCCCTCCAAAAACTCAGTTTTTAAGGTGCTTTCAGATGGAAAAAGGTTTTCAAGCCTGCTGACTCATTTCTCCTCTTCTAAATCAAATGTTTGAGGTGTTTCAAGTGTCTTTCTCATGTCGTCTTAGGCACGACATAGGCATCATGACAATATGCTTTCTTTAACAATTGTGAGCAAAATGTGACACTTGCGAACCTTGTAATGACGACACTTGCGACACTATCAAAGTGAGTAATTTTGACGTGTAACATATTGCCCCCCAAAGTATGAAGTTAGAAGACAGGAACTGATAACTGAAATACTTTGTAGACTTTCAAGCAAGGGTATAAACGCAGAGAACCTGACAAAAGCTGCACATAAACATCCAACAAATATTATGACATGTTTCAAACCCAAGGCAGGCATACCTATGCTTGGGTGATCAAGACTTGCAAGATATGGCCGCCATAAAATACACTGCGGATCCATAATTGTATTGATGAAAAGGTATAGCCACCAGGGATACAATGTGGATCTATACTCTGATGACCTGGACTGATCGTAGCCATGAAGAATACACAATGGATCTACGAGATGACAAGACATAGCCACGACCAATACAAAGTGGATCTATGTAACAGTGTATGTATCATTCGTCCAAACTCCTTCGCAACCTGGGAAAAGTATATATCAGAGTGATTACTCAACCCAGGGTCTTCTTATCGATCCCGATGTGGTACGATTCTAACCATGTGAATAGATGTCCTAATGTCGAACATGGCAGAAACCACTTGATTAGCGGTCAATGGTGTGAACCGTTAACAAGTGGGAGGGAGATCACCATTAATGTCAATGATTCCCAAGGTACCCTAGTACGTTCCAACGAATGTGAATGGATGAGCTGGAGTCAAACATCCATGGAATCATCCAATCAAAGGTCAATAATGTAAACCTACTGTCGAATGTGAGGAGGCCTGCCATTGAGGCATGCAGGTCCCAAAGTACTAACTAGTTTCTAAGCCTAATTCTCGGATAACGTGTTGAGGTCGACAGGAATAAGCTCGTCGAAGGAGGGCCTTGATGTATCCCCCATCAATGACATGAAACAAACATAGAGATGTAATTGGTGGATCAAAAGGACATGGACTGATACAGGTTTTGAGGCAAGATATTTTGGATGGCTGACTCTCGAGGCAGATAATTCCCTTGAACACTGAGGCACAACAATAAAAACATGAGATGGACCAAAACTTGATGATGCAGTGGATGTTGCGACTTGCATCGGGTGACCCAAAGGAGTGAAAGAAACTCAAATAATTGGCTCAGTGCAGAGGTTCAGCGGGTTATAATGCACACATATGACAAAGTTTTGTGTTCAAGGGCGACTCTAAGAATTGTTTGATAATGTTCTCAAGAGACTGCTTGGCTTGCTTCTTTCAATTTTTTCCCCCATCCAGATAGACAAGTACCTCTTTTTGATATAATGAGCTCGAGGAGGATAACACATGCTCAATATAACTCACCTTCGGTAAGTTCCTCTTCCTTTGTTTAACGAACCGGAAGAAGTAAGGGTTTGATCCCGTATGGGCCTATCGATGTGTGTTTTAGCAAGTCCAAAGACAGAAAACTTGAGGTTTTTTAGGATTATAGAGTTTGGAAAAACACTTAAAAGAGAACTCTCTCAGTTCCTTTTTCATACAGTAGTCTAACGAGACCGAAAAAGAGATAAATTATCACTCGAGAGGCGCCCTTTCGAACCTTTTAACGAGTGTGAAAGGAAGCAATATCACTTGGCAATCTTTTCATGTTTAGAGAGTCTGAAAAGAGCTTAAAGGAGACTCCAGGGAGTTCCTTTTTCGTGTATCCATACAGGTCTGAAAAAGAGATAAAATTCTACCTGGATGCATTCTCATGTATTTACGAGAACGAGAAAGAACAAAGACTAAGCTTGGTATTCCCTTAGCTTGAAAGCTGGTGGCTTAGCTCCAGAATGATCATCAAAGGCTGGAGACATGCCCCCCAAGCTTCAATTCATTCACCGACTTTGAGGTTGTCACCAATTTATGTGCTAGATGGAGAAAAAGGATACAGGTGGATGAAATGAAGGTTCAAGAGAGGTGACTGTTTCATTTTTTAAGGAGCTTGACACAGGAAAAGAACTATGCTCAGGACCTCTATTTCATTTTTTAACGAGCTTTCCACAGAGAAGAGAAACTATGCTCGTGACCTCTGGATCATGGCTTCCAATAGGATAATGCTCTGGAAGGGTACCATGTCAATGGATAAAATGTGGTCATGTCCTCCAGGAGATCTTCACTGGATGGAAGATAATCACTCGAGAAGGAACACATGTCGAGGGTCGCGATAGGAGGAAGGAGATCAGGCTCCAATAATCCTACCGAAGAGATCACCATGTCAACTACCGGATCCAAATCATCGTAAGTTGAGGTCATGGGAGACAACGCCACATAATTGACATGCGGTGGGGGTGATGCTATCTGCATATAAGAACCATTTAGGGAGGTAACCCAGTCGAGGTCGATGAATGAAAGTTGATCAATAGTCACAATTCTTCCATCGTGAGGGAAACATATCACACGGAAAAGAGTGGATACAAGAGCTTTCATAGCATAGACATAATCCTGCCCAAGGAGTAAAGAGAAATCCAAGGGGTCTCAGACTACCATGACATCGATAAAGACAGTTTTCCCTCCCAAAGTTACAGGAAACTGAGGAAGGATCCCTAAAGG
>ML784398.1:244524-288206 GCA_009831015.1 Picea engelmannii
TTGGAAGTTGAAGTTTTTCCAAAAGAGAAGAAGCCTCATCCATGTGAGGAAAAAGGTGAGAGTAATGATTACCTTTACATAACATGCAAGGGAACTTGACAGTTTGCTTCTTCTTACCAACCTGAACATCACTAGTTGACGGGGTATCATCGACATGACCAACAGAGGTTGATGACGTGCAGGACCACATTTCTAAGACCTGGGTAAGACTGGGGAAATCCCTTAGAAAGTGGTTACAAAGGCTGCAAGGGAATTTGGTTTTTTTATTCTTCATCTTAATCTTGTTGACCGCATCAACACTCCCAATACTATTAACAGTAACTGGTTTCTTAGAGCCAACATCTGATGTTTTTGGGGCCTTTGTCCTTTTCGGGTTCTTCTTCTTCTTCTCTTTCCGTTTCTTCTTCTTCTGATCAACCTGGTTACTTGCTTTAGAGCTTTCACTAGGTGAATAAGGAGAAATGGAAGGAGACTTGATGGATGAAGAAGGCGAAAATTTGACATGAGGTTGATGTGTGGGTGGTGTATTGACATCCAAAGTATTAGGTGCAACTGAAACATTGGGAGGATTCGGGATCACCGGAGTGGGGAACAACCAAACTGGTAATCCGATAGTGATTCCTGGAAGACTCAGTGTGGCAACATATGGAGGACCAAAGTTTCCAAATGAAGGAAAGGTATAAGGTTCCCCAAAAGAAGGGGTTCCTCCATTAGTACTCCCAAGATTCGATGCCATTATCACTGACTTGACCTAAGGTCCACTAAGTAAAACAAACAACACACGCTATGAATCTGAGAAGAAAACAATCAAACAAACCTTCCTACGATGAAACCACTAGTTGGTGATGAAATCCAACGTCGCGAGATCAAAATAGGAAGGGGCAGGGATAGAGCGGGTGGATCAGTTACGTTGGCAACCTACTTAATGGACTTACGCCTTGGTGCAAGCTTCCACGCAGTAATTGTGGATTTACCCTCCAAGGAGCCTGAGTGAGTTTGACCAACATCTATTCCAGGTACAGTGAGACTTCCCTTCACCGTCACCTTGTGTAAGACCCTAAAGATTATGGCTACTAAAGTCACCAACTCGTAGTCAGCCCCTGGGTGGGTACAGTTGACAGTCCAATCAGAATGTATGGGCAGGATAACAAGTCTGAAATCAACCTGAAAGGATCCCGCACATAATCATGGGTATACCTTCCAGTGACCCCCAATATACGATCTGACCACTACAAACAGTTGAACCACGGAGGGAAAATCTCGGTAACTCACCCGAATGCGACCTCGTGCATAACCCCTGTGTGAGAGGGGGATCCCAGGCAGACTAATATGACAATTGGATATAACTCTCCCTACCGCAAGATACTAAGTTTGTTTGATAGCTTTGGAAAGTTATCCTTTCAACCTATTCCAAAGCCCTACACCATAAACTAATGTAGGTTTGCTAACAAAGATGTAAAAAGTCTGATAAATTTTAGTTAAGCGTTGATTTTAATGGTTGTTGTTTACTCAGAGGGTGTACGAAAGTGAAACTGATGGAATGATGACTCGAATCCCAAAAATATGCATGAAATATGATAAGCAATCATTTCTTTTCAATGAATACCTATTTAAGGGAAAGAGGAAGAATCATTTTCACTATCCAACACTCGATAAGGAATGCCCTCAATCAATTTTGTTCTCAATCAAATCCAATATGATGCTACAATATTTCAGAAATGCAAACTAATCATTGAGATGTACTTTTGTCGTTTTCATGCGAATGATAATCAATTCAATGAAAAATGTCTATTGCCAACTACCCTTTCAGATCAAGGAGATTCAGGCAAGAAAACGCAGGTTTCGCACAAACAACACACCCTTTTGCAATCAAACAAGAGAAAGAAAATCAAAAACTCAAAAGGAAGGAGAAATAGATTGGATCAGATGACCTCAAAGAACCAAATGAGAAGAGGCACAGACTTCAAATGTCCTTCACTAGAGTTCCCGCTCCGTCGGATAGGAGAGAAGAAAGCAGGGGAACGATTTCAAGCTTTCAACAGCAAAAACTCAAAAATAATGAAGAAGGGAATAAAATATTAACAACAAGGTGTTTTCTTCTCAAGATGAAGGATGTCATAGGTCAAGGGAAGAAGCATTGGATCTCAAAGCAGCTCAGCAAGTAAGAAACATGGCTTTTAACCTAAAAAAATGCAATTTTTTGAAGGGATTTTGTGAAAACAGGGGTTGACGCTCTGGTGTAAGGGACACCAGGGCATTATAAAGCTCTTTACAACACTCTAAGGGAGATTTGGTGCCCTACTAACAAGCCGGGGGAGCACTAGTGCCCAAAAACTCACAAAAATGTCCAAAAAAACAAAAAATTCAATCAAATTGTGACAATCAGGCTGAGTGTGATGGGGTAAAGAGTCAATTAGCAAGTGAAATCAGATAAATGGGGTGAACAAGGTCTGAAAACAATCATGTAAGACAAGCTCTATGAGGAAAAATCAAAACAAAAAGGTTTTGATTCGAGGACTCCCCAGTGGAGTTGCCAGTTTCTGTTGTAGGGAAATCTCCCTGCGGACAGGTAGATTGCCTCAAAGAGATAGACCCTAAACTCTAAGACAGAAAGTGCTTAACGTGGACACTGACTTCCTTTCAAATATATACAAACTAATGCATGAGGAGGAAGGAGAACAAAAGTACCTTTTAATCAACGTTTGTCCCTACACGCTCCGAGTCGAGCTCCAAACTCTCGCTCCTTAATGAGTCCTGTAGACAAACAAAGTACGACCACTTCCTACTCTATTGATATTAGCTTGAAAATAGATCTATCTATCAATGATAATTTCATGTAAAATCAGACACAAACTAGAAATAAACAGGCCAAGCGTGTCATATTGATGAGAATAACGACAGCAGTACTTACAATCGTAGATGTGAATGCAACAGCTTCGTCAAGTCCCCTTTGTCTAACCCTTACTCGAAAGATCCACGACCTGGATGATAACAGCTTCACTAATCACTCTCCTTTAGCTGACTGTGTGTTTCCTATGAGATCATAGGTTTCATGCTAGCAATTCTTCCCCAAAATATCTATGTTCCAGCACAACTTATGAGATCATAAGTTTGGTGTGATTCTCTCTTTTCCAGTCCCCTTTCACCATTAGAAAGCTTGCTTATATAGCCTTGGAGAGGCTTTAACCACTTGAGATATCCTTGGGGAAGTTGAGGATTTGCCTCCTTCAGTTGAGGATCTTCTCTAAGATCATGGCTGGACTAGGGATTCGAATCCAACTGCCTTCCAAGAATGAAAGGATCCTTCCCCCATTCATCTCAACAACTTAACTACTGCCCAGAATAGGCAACACTCCCTCAAAAGGACCATCAGAGCGATGTAGCATTCCCTAGTAGGCTTTAGGATGGCGCCAACGCTCTCAAAATTCATAGCGCTCCCTCAAAAGGGCCAGAGGAGCTTTATAACGCTCCCAAACAGTGTAAGGGGGAGCATCGGTGCTCCCAGAAGAGGTATAGGGGAGCGCTCCCCTCCAAAAACTCAGTTTTTGAGGTGCTTTGAGATGGCAAAAGGTTTGCAAGCCTGCTGACTCATTTCTCCTCTTCTAAATCAAATGTTTGAGGTGTTTCAAGTGTCTTTCTCATGTCGTCTTAGGCACGACATAGGCATCATGACAATATTCTTTCTTTAACACTTGCGACACTTGCGAACCTTGTAATGAGGACACTTGAGACACTATCAAAGTGAGTAATTTTGACGTGTAACACCCACAATATAATAAAGAATGCTTAAAAGGTTTGTTTGGGGATAGGAGGTCTCATCACGAGCCGACCTATCATGCTCGTGAATATGTAGTGGTATGACATTTCCATCATCTGGTCACAAAACTAGGGTAATGGCTCTCAGTTGCATGGTCGAAATAAAGGGGGTCTCATCATGAGCCAACCTTCTCATTTCCACTAGGTGTTTTTGGGTGACATTGCCATTGTATGGTCACCACGCCAAGGTAGTGACATTCAACCTTTACTTAAAATAATGAAAGAATAAAAGAATGACAATTAATGGGCTTGGAAAAGGTGCATTGTGGACGAAGGTACCACACACCCTCTACAAAGGAACCCATTTATGAGACTCTATGACCCCTTGTATGTCATGAGTCCTATGCCCATTGAGTCTTGACCCCAACCACTTCATCCACTTGACATGTCTTAGAGAGGGATATATTGGAAACTCTCCTTGACCTAGGGAAAGATCTACCCAATAAGACACCTCTTGAACCCTCCCATTATCAATATTGACAAGTCACATAGTGTCTTTGAGCAATTAATTGTTTGATATAGTGATATTTGATGCACATTCCTAGGTGGATCATTTATTGATTGGATTTACTTATCGTGATGTTATGAATTGATATCCTTGGATGATGTGCTCATTTGTCTTTGCAAAACCTAATTGGTGGACAATTTTGGGAGAACAAGCCTAGCTTGGTCTTCCATGGGGCTACAATCCCACTGGTTGGATGCCAAGGGCTCACATGATGGATGAGAAATATCAAACTTGGAAGGCCTTGAGATTGACTTGGATGACATATCCTAGCCCCCACATGCCTAACGTTTTTCCTAGGAAAGTCAAAACGCCACTCCTAGAGGCATGACATCACCTAGGGAGTTAGGGCTTTGTGGTGAGGTGCCACTCATTGACACATGGACGTTTTGAGGAGAAGAAGGTCTTCACCATCAGGATATTGTTTATATGCTTGACATGTGGCCTTTGGAGGCCTACCCATGCTTCTCCAACACCAACGAATTCTTCTAAGTGGAAAAACATCCCCTAAAGGGGAGATATCCATGTAAAATTAAGGTTTATATTTGCAAAAGTGAAACTTTAAATGAATTGTTTAATATTACTTTGTTAAAGGGGGAAATATTAAGGTTTTTGTCCCCTAGTCTTGTGGTTTACCCCTTAATTTATGGACAAGTCACCTTGGTGACATTTGGTATAAATAAGAGATCATAAGATCTGATTTTACCATAACTCTCCCTCATTGTGAGAAGTATTAGTCTGAAATTTTCACTACATTTGGAAAAATTTTCTCTCATGTCTCTTGTTTAGGGTTATCTCTTGATGTTATGGTTGATGGAAGTGATGCACTAGCCTTGGAAGTATTATGCCTTTCTATTGTGGTGGATTATCTTGGCATTTTCCCTTGAATTGGTATGGTTTTTACTCTCATGCTATCATTTGTTTCAATTCAAGGTTATTTTTCTAGGAGCTAGTTGGTAAGTATAAGGGCATACACCCCCACCATAGTATTCATCATTTTATGCTTCATGTTATTGGTTAAACAACGGTTTTCTAAGAGAAGTATAAGGGCATGCACCCTCTTAGCTTAAACCCTATCTAGAGAAACTTGCCTTGGGAAGTACGAGGGTTTATGCCCCTAAGGAGGTAGCTTCTCCCGTTCTTTCTTTTCATGAACCAATTAACCCAATAATTAAGAGCACTGGTCATTTATTATTTCATTGGAGAAATAAAATATTGCATTGGGAAATGTGATTTTTGGCCATTTGTACTTCTTGCAAAGTAGATTGCATTCCTTGTTCCTTGGGCACCTCATAGCCACTAAGGCATCCCAATCAAGGGGGGAATTTTAGATTCTTTTATAAAATTACATCTTCAAACATTAGGGATACATAACCCTAACTCATTTGCTTGAATAACTCCCTTATCAACCATTGTAATTTTCTCAAAGTTTGCACACTTATTCTTCTTGGTCTAACGCACTTTTTGGCAAAGTTTGAGGGTTTTCAGTGGCATGTTTTATTTTTGTAATACATTGAATATTACAGCCATAAGTATATATGATTTGTTGCAGACAAGTGTTTACACCAACCTTATCTTTTATGCTAGAATATTAGTTTTTCATCTTGAGTCCAGCTAGTCATTATCTAGTCTTTCTCTTGTATATTCTACTTGATCTCTAGAATTTATTGAGCAATTTATAGTGCCATATTATTTCTTATATATATTTTTATCTATTGCTTAAAATTAGGAACAACAAGCTTAACTTTATGATCCAACTAACATACATCATTGCAAAGTGGTTTTTCTTGTGTCTCGGGTAGGTATTTCACCATTTATAGGTTACTCAACATACTTGGAAATAATTGAACCTTCCCAAGACCTCATTCCACACGTTTCACTCAACTTAGAATTTATCTCTATGGGATCTGCTTCCATCTCTATCCATGTCCATCTCATTCCCCCTAGGGTCACTAGGATCACTTCCCTAGAGTGACCTAGTCACCCTTGAAGTGCAAGACCTACATCGAGGTGACATTGGGTGTAGGATTCCAAAGTTGTATCACTTGCTTTGTGGTTGGGTCGGGATTTCCCAACCTACAACTTGTGCTATAACATTTTGGCTTCGTTTCTAGGGAAGATTTTGAATATTCTTCGTACCCTAGCAAAACTTTGGTAAGCTATCCCAAATCCTTTCCCTTATCTTTCCTAGAAACTCTAAATAAGGGACATTCCATTTCCCTTTTCCTTGATGATCTCACCTTAAATTTCATTTGGCGACTCCACCTTCCACGAACCCACTTTTCCCTTTTCCCCTTTCATCCCTTGATGAGCCTTGAGCTCATCCGACGACTCCATTGAGGTATTAACCTAAGTGATGGAACCATGACCTCATGGGACTTACCATGGGAATTCCAGAATATGTATCCTTCTCTTGATGTTCAAAATGTCCCTGGCTATCCAAATCATTGTCCAATAGAATGGAGAGCAAGTTTCCCCAAATTTGATGGTGATCCAGCTCTAGTAGTCACCCATGTCATGAATTATATGAAGTATGCATCGAGCTTAAATGTGCTACATGAAGATGTGCTGAAGAAAATTTTTCTATCTTCACTGGAATCAAGTAAAAAGGATTGGATTTCCCACTCATGTGATCCAAAGAGTATCCCTTCTTCTACAAATCTCATTGAATAATTTCTCAGACAATATCAACCAACTACTCAAAGTTTGCAAGATGATTTCCAAGAGCTCAAGAACACTCTTTGCCAAGAAGGTTTTTCAATTGATGATGAGACCATATATGAAGAAAATATAGATGAAGATCGCGATGAAGAAGATCTATATGAGACATATGATGAAGATGAAGTATCTATTCTTCCACTTGATGAGGACATCCAGACCTATGTTCATCCTGCACATCAAGAAGAGAACATGATGAGTTATAATCCTTTTAATAACTTTGATGATGCTTTGTTCCATGACTCTGGAAATGAATAAAACTTCCAAAAGGATCTCGATGAAGTTTCTCTTGTAGAAATCCTAAACGATACATTTTCCTATATTGTTTCTTTCAAAGAAGATGAAGTTATCCATCCTTTTGAAGAAGTAATAATCTTCTATGATGCATATGAAATCATGGAACAACCTCAGGATACAGTTGACAATCACATTGATGATTTCATACAGATTGGGAGATGCATATGGGATTTGGTTATTTCATTTTTTTACAAAAATCCTATATACGACATTGAAGGCACATCTCGGATAAAGGACACATAAAGAATTTCTTCAGAGGATTTATTTTTATATCCAGATGATCCATATATGTGCCAACCCGATGATATGGTTACATATTTGTTTCATACATTCGAGTGCGGCCTGATGCAACGTTTTTGGGATGATTTTCAACCACCATACTCAGATTTTGATAGACAACAGGTTGTGGCCCGCCCAAAGAAATGTGAGTTCCATACTACCAAATGGAAGTACTTTCATGTTGATACTTTAGGTAGGAATTTATAGACAAAGAAGAGACATTTCCTGATCCAGAATATGAGTTTTTCTCTAAGGTTGATCCTTACCCCATTTCCTCTTGTTTGGGAAATCATAGGGTTTTCTTTGGATCTATTGTCCTTTCTCAGCCTTCAGTGAGTAATGATATTCTAATTGAAGATGAAGACGAGCCGTCGTATATGTATAGTATCCCCCTTCAGAGATGGATTGGCCATTCTTGTGGCTACACTTTCAGGCAGGATGATCAGGATGATGGTTTCTCTTTCCAGGAGGATTTCCTCCCTCCCAGCCATCTTCATGAATTTAATTTCATGATCGATTATATGTGTGTTTATACTCATGAATATTATGTTCCTTACTTATCTTTGTTGTATTATATGATTAAGAATAGGGGGAGAAACTTTCATGAGATGATCAAATGGTTAAATTGGTTGTATGAATTCACCTTACATCATCCAACACATGATTTTCAGGGCCCCAAGGCCCCAGGTAAGTAGGTAAGTCATTTTGATTCCCTACCTTTGCATTTATATTGCTCATATTACTTTAGATGCCTTCATTTTCATTTTTCTCGACTTTCATATTGATTTCATGCTTAGTTTAGAATGTTTTGAAAATTTGTCAAAAAAAAAAATTCTAACTTAATTGGTTTTTATTATGATCATATGAGAACAAGGATGAGTAGGCCATACTGCACTTCAAAATTTGATGTTTCCTTGTAGGAACAGGTCTACCAAGAGATGTTTTGGTTATCATGCATTCTACGGCAAGCACATGTCCCCAAGTAGGAGCCAGATGTTATCCCTATTTTGTGGATAACTAAGGAGATTGTGTCTCGAGGCTCTCATGTTGCAGATATGGAGTGTCGAGAGACTACATGACCACCAAAATCCTTTTGCATAGATGGAAAACCCCCTTACCACCACGGATGTTCATATATTTCCAAATGGAATCCACCACATTAGCTCTCTTCTTAAAGGCAATGGGCCTTGCTCCATGAGGTTCAAGTAAATATTATGGTGAGAATCATTTCAATATTTAATCCAATTGAGTATGTTGTATCTTAGATTTCTCTAGATTTCATGATATATGCTTGTAAATTATGCCTTTCTCCCTGCTTCACCTTGGTGGTTGACATCATACCCTAGTAATTGGTCTTCCTTGGGGATGGTTTTTCAACTAGGAACTCCCTTAAAGAGCCATCCTACTAGTCCTGACCATACTTACCACTTTCCATCATTTCCCCCCTCCATTTCCTTATCTCTTGGGATTTTAGGGTGTATTGATCCAAGAAGGGGTTGTCCCTCATTCTATGGGAAGAGGGGTTGAAGGCCCAAAGGTATTGATGTCAGGTAAAAGATAAAATCCGTGTATGAACCTTCCGAATGCTTTTCCAAGGGATCACCCAAGAAAGCAGTGAAACACTTATATTTGAGTAAAGGGGACCCACAATATAATAAAGAATGATTAAAAGGTTATTTGAGGGATATGATGTCTCATCACGAGCTGACCTATCATGTCTATGAATATCTAGTGGTATGTCATTGCCATCATCTAGTCACCAAACCAGGGTAATGGATCTTAGTTGCATGTATGAGAGAAAGGGGGTCTCATCGTGAGCCAACCTTCTCATTTCCACTAAGTGTTTGTGGGTGACATTTCCATTATCTGGTCACCACTCCAGGGCAATGACCTTCAGCCTTTCCTTAAAATTATTAAAGAATAAAATAATGGAAATTAATGGGCTTGGAAAAAGTGCATTACGGACGAAGGTACCACACACCCTCTACAAAGGCACCCTTGAATGAGACACTATGACCCCTTGTATGTCATGAGCCCTATGCCCATTAAGTCTTGAGCCCTAACCACTTCATCTACTTTACATGGCTTAGAGAGGGATCTCTTGGAAACTCTCCTTCACCTAGGAAAATATATGCCCAATAGGACACCTCGCCAACCCTCCCATATTCAATCTTGACAAGTCACATAGTGTCTTAGAGAAATTAATTGTTTGATATAGTGATCTTCGATACACATGCTTAGGTGGCTCATTTATTTATTGGATTGAATTATCATGATGTTATGACTAGATATCCTTGGAGGGAGTGCTCATTTGAGTTTGCAGGACCTAGTTGGTGGACAATTTTGGCAGAACAAGCCTAGTTTGTGCTTCCATGGTGCTACAAGCCCATAGGTTGGATGTCAAGGGCCCGCATGCTGGATGACAAACATCAGACTTGGAAGTCCTTGATATTGACTTGGATGACATAGCCTACCCCCCAAATGTCAAACATTTTTCCTAGGAGAGGAAAAACGTCACTCCTAGAGGCATGATGTCACCTAGAGGGGTTAGGGCTTTGTGGTGAGGTGTCACTCATTGACACATGGAATTTTTGAGGAGAAGAAGGTATTCACCATGAGGAAATTGTCTATATTCTTGACATGTGGCCTTTTGAGGCCTACCCATGCTTCTCCAAGACCAATGACTTCTTCTAAGTGAAAAAACGTCCCCTAAAGTGGAGACATCCATGTAAAATTAAGGTTTTTTTGTGCAAAAGTGAAACTTTAAATTAATTGTTTAATATAAATTTGTTAAAGGGGGAAATATTAGGGTTGTTGACCCCTAGTCTCATGGTTTACCCTTTTATTTATGGACAAGTCACCTTGGTGACATTTGGTATAAATAAGAGATCATAAGATATCATTTTATCATAACTCTCCCTCATTGCGAGAAGTATTGGTTTGAAATTCTCGCTACCTTTGGAAAATTTGTCTCTCTTGGATCTTGTTTATGGCTATCTCTTGATGTTATGTTTGATGGAAGTGATGCTCTATCCTTGGAAGTCTTATCTCTTGCTATTGTCGTGGAGTATCTTGGCATTTTTCCTTGAATTGGTATGGTTTTTATTCTCATGTTATCATTTGTTTCAGTCAAGGTTATTGTGCTAGGGGTTAGGTGGGAAGTATAAGGGCATACACCCCCACCACAGTATTCATCATTTTATGCTTCATGTTATTGGTTAAAAAAGGGTTTGCTAAGAGAAGTATAAGGGCATACACCCTCTTATATTAAACCCTAGCTAGAGAAACTTGCTTTGGGAAGTAAGAGGGTTTACACCCTCAAGGAACTATCTTCTCTAGATATTTATTTTCATGACCCCATTAACCCAATAATTAAGAGCACTAGTTTTTTATTATTGCATTGGGAAACATGATTTTTGGTCCTTTTTACTTCTTTCAAAGTGGATTGTATTCCTTGTTCCTTGGGAACCTCACAACCACTAAGGAATCCCCATCAAGGGGGTACTCCTTGATTCTATTATAAAATTACATCTTCAGCCATTAGGGCTATAGAAACCCTAACACATTTTCTTGAATAACTACCTTATAAACCATTCAAATTTGCTCAAAGTTTGCACACTTATTCTTCTTGGTCCAGCGCACATTTTGGAAAATTTTGAGGAGTTTTCAATGGCTGATGGGGTTTTCTGTAGAAAAGTGTATACAACATCCTTATATTTTATACTAGAATATTAGTTTTTTATCTTGATTTCAACCAGTCATTAGCTAGTTTTTCGCTTGTATCTTCTACTTGATCTCTAGAATTTATTGAGAAGCTTATAGTGCCATATTATTGATGATATGTACTTTTATCTATTGCTGAAAATTAGGGACAACAATATTAACTTGTTGATGAAACTAACATACATCATTTCAAGGTGGTTTTTCTTGTGTCTCGGGCAGATATTTCACCATTTACAAGTTACTCAACATACATGGAAACCCTTGGACCTTCCCAAGACTTCATTCCACACATTTCACTCCACTTAGACTTGACCTCTATAGGATTCTGTTCCATCTCTATCCATCTCCATATCATCCCCTCTAAGGTCACTGGGGTCACCTCCCTAGAGTGACCTAGTTACCCTTGAAGTGCGTGACCTACATCAAGGTGACATTGGGTGCAAGATTCTCAAGTTGTAGCACTTGATTTTTGGTTAGGTCGAGATTTTCACAACCTACAACTTGTGCTATAACAAGGTAAACAACTAAAATGGTAAAGTGGATTCTAGCTCGTGATTTGAGAGCATTTCAAGACATTATAAATATATAGAACAAGGAAGATTACAGGCTAAGATGGTTCCATGTGAAGGAACTGTGTAGAAAATATGTTAATGGGACAAAAACATAACATTAAATTATTGTTGGAAACGCAGGCAGTAGGCTACAAATCTTGTTTGCATAAGAATATTGGATTACATTTTAAAAGATAATGCATGAATGGAAAATTGACATATGACCGAAACTTGAAACCCCTGATTTTATTTGGTAGTGCAGAATGGACTGACTCATAATTAAATTATGAGATAGTTGGGGATGTTGTATTTATTACATACAAGAAAGGTCAAAATAATATTGACTGAAAACTTCTCAAGGAACAGAGCAGGAAAATCCCAAAGGGTATGGATTGCATAAGCAATAAATGGGAAAAGGAGGAACACTTTCCTCACTTTAAAACTCTAAATTATGAGGCATATTTGTGTACTTTAAAAGAACAACTATGAAAACAAGTACAACTGGTAAAATAAAAAATAAACTAATGAATATGTTTAAATAAAATAATCGTGGTTAAACCATGTTATGCAAAGGAAGTGAATCCTTGGAAATAGTTTAGTAGAAATGAAAATTCTTGACTGTGTTGAATATCTCTAGCATGAGAATGTTGATGGTTGTATGAATGTAGAGACAATTGAAAGTGTGATTGTGTTTGCAATGATAAAAGCATTGAGGATAAGGTGACAGAGTGCATATAGATATTCTAGGACGTATATGGAAATGAATTTGATGAATTAAGGATCTAATATAGGCATTTTTATTTAACATGAAAACTAATATAATTGTGGATATGAGGGTGCATGTGGTGTGTAGGAAAATATTGGGGCTATTGGGGAAAGACAACTACCAATGATGGACAACCTCAAGTAGAGGAAGAATACAAGAAGGTTGTTTTTAAAAGGGTTGATGAAAGGACCTTAGAAGTCCACTTGGAGCACCACTGATGAGGTAATATCATAAAGTGATTGGCATCCGGAACATGTATAAAATTATTCATGCCTATGTGGCATATGGTATGAATCAATTGGGTAAGAATCCCTTCTAAAATATTTGTTATTTTAATAATATGTAAATTATTTTGAGTGACTGATGTATGCCTTTGATACCCAAGCAAGGTATGATTCAGGAAACAAGATATCTTGAATGATGGAGGTATGAACCTCTAACATCCAAGTAAGGTTAATATCCTTGCAAAAAAATTCATGAACAAAGGTGTCATGATTGCATTGACCGATCAAGAATGATTGGGAACAAAATTACTCATAAGAGCCACATTAATTGAATGCATTGAGAAAGTGCATGATTGCATGAATATGAAAGAATAAGATTGTACATGATGGAAGAAGGATATCCCTTTATTTTACAAGAGTTGTAGAATAGTAAAAAAAATAGAATTGGGTGACCATGAGAATTTGCACTCTAGTTACCCATAGAGAATAAATGCTTAAATACATTTATATGAAATTTTAATTTTATAAAATGTATGTTGATTTGAGGTCATGATCAGTTTAAAGAAGGAACCACATTCCTATTGTAATAATGAATGTGGATAGATAATAGATATGGTGAGAGGTTGGATGAGTTCCAACACACCAATATATAATGCCTATATGAAAAGTAACGAATCTAAAATCAATGCAAGGGTGCATTGTGTGTGAATGTGGCCATGGGCATTGACACATTGATTGAATTTATTTGATGTTTTAATTGTATTTGGAAAAAGTCTAGTATGTTGGAATGATGCATGTCGAAGGAATGATATTTTCTTTTAATTTATATCATCGAACGGATAAATATTATTTAATTTTTAGTATGCACAATTTTGAAATTGTTGGGAAGCCACTGCAAGTATGAAATGAAAATGTATGTGCATGATAACTAAAAATTTGTTTGGTTGTGTGAAGAAAGAATTGTAGAAAAAAGGGGTCTTGGATATGGCAGTGTTGTAAGCACACGAGGAAGACCAATGTTTGTTTAGACAAACTGTTATGAGAAGGAAAATATCATGCATGTGAAATATGGTTCTAATATGGAACAAACTTGAAAATAGAAAGATGAAATGGAAATTTGTGGGTGAAAAATTTAAAAGAAAATTCTTAATTGAAATCGATGATGATATCTCACGAATTCACTATATGCAAGTGATACATGTGAGAATATATGTTTGTTTTGGAGGGACAAATGATGTTTTTCAAGATGGAAAACGTGGAAAAAAAAGGCTATTGTTGTGACATGGGGACCCTGTAATATGTCATGATCATCCTAAAATAATATCGTGTTGTGGTAACACTAGCCAGAGGGATGTCTCAGCAAGAGCAAGTTAGAGGGATGCATTGGTTGCAAGACTAGATGAAGTATCTGAAACTCTTCTTGTGTGAGAAATAAGGATCACCTGAGGGACTGTATAGGAGGGAAGGGAATGCCTGAGCCTGAGCCTGGAGTTTGAGTGACCGCAAGGAAGAAGAGACTTTGATAAACTCTTGTGAGCTATTGATTGGGATCATGCACACAATGGATATGTCCAGGAAAATGCGATCCAGGTTAATGAGACAACCATCTGGATGTCGATCCATGAACTGAACATATAATTATTGTGTTGATTTGTGAATATTTTCACTTGAGTTTGAACAACAATAAAATGTTTTGCATGAAATGGTAATTAATATGCTTGTTGTTGAAAAATGTTGTAGGCATGTTCTAAAATGTCAAAGTCTTAGTAAGAACCAGATCAAGAGAGGGCATAGTAGGTGTTATTGAGAAAGGACACCAAGTATGGTGTTCCTTTGAAGCAAGAGGGGATTGCAACACCCCCCTTTCTAAGCCTATAATTATGTGTAATTAATCATGAATTATGGTTTCCATGTAATGGCATAAGAACATTGTAAATATATTATTGTTTGATTTAAAATTCCAACTAGTTTATTGTGGGGCAAAGCCTTGAAGTACTGACCATGATACCACTAGAGGAAAAAGTGAGGAAACTTAGAGAGGGGCTCATCAAGCTAAAGATGACCCAAACCTCTTTGCCGATAATATTTGATATTCAAATTATTTTCCTCGGCCTTGATTTCAAGGAAAATGAGTTAATGAGGAAGCATGGTTGTTGGACAACCAACTACCCCAAATAAATCTAAGTATGGGAGATCGGGCTAGGACAACTAAAACTGTCATCCCTAGGTACAATAGGGTACCATTTTCCACAACTCCAGATGGAACCCACGAGTTCCTTCTTAGAGAAGGAAGGGAACAAGTCGAGAAAATTCAGGGGGGTGGGGGGGGAATATGTACAAGATAATGCATGAATATAGGTAGAAAAAGAAGGAAAATAGGGGAGAAAACTGGGGGGATTTCAGATCCCAAAGGCAGGGGAATGACTATGTAAACACACAATAAAGGAAAAAGAGCTTGAACTATGGAATTTGGGTGGAGAGTCTAAACAACCTGACCTAGGCCAAGAAGGTTGTGAGCTTGATAGTGGAAAGGTATCTAAAAAACCTTGTTGAGGCTTGAGCCAAGTGGGTGTGAAGAAATCCTTACCTAGAGTGGTGTGAAAGAGGGTAACCTCTACATCCAAAAATCTCGTTGAAGTTTAAAGATATTTTCCCTAGTGGTATCATGGATTGACATGGGGGTGGCCTGTTTTCGAAGTTACAGAGCATGCAACGCCTATGGTTGGGTGGAAGGAATTCACCCACAGTCAGTTGGATGGTTTGTCACACCTTGTGACTAGATAAGTATCACTTGTACTCTGTGTATTGGAATTCAATTGTGTGGATAGAATTTCATGTATTTGCATTCATGGGCATGTATACTTATTGAAGGGAACATTGGTTATTTCATTGCAAGCTCCTGTACTTGAGTAAATATGGAACATATTGAATGGTAATCCTAGGGATGTTTCACTGAATAGACCTATCTATATTATTGAGATGAATCTTTGTGTTATCTGCAAGTCTAATGTGTCGTCAAATCTATAAAATTTCAGAGTGCTTGTATAGTTATAACAATTATACTGGTTCGAGAAAGAGCCAACAAAGGGGTCGAGATGAATGGATATAAGAATTCCTTAAAGGAAAATACCTTATTCCTAACCACAACTTGAGGAAAGACCAATACATGTCTATAGACCCTGCAAATTAGTTGTGGAGGATTGAATCCTCATTTAGAGGGAAACAACAGGTTTGTTCTTGTTGTGAAACATGTTAAGAAAACACCAGAAATCCCCTATATGGGTCAAAGAACCTTAAGCCATATATTAAGTCTCTTGTAACGAATTGAAATGCTTGCTAGAGGAAACTATTCACCCAAGCGATGAAACGAGATCCCCATGATGAATTCTCAGGGTGTGTGGTAAGAGTCAAGAAGGCCTGGTAAACTTTAGCTAATACTTAGAGGAATTTCCTGAGTAGATAACTCTTACTTCGGATTGTCCTTCAATGGAGAACCTTGTGTTTAAATGAGTAATAATCACAGTCATTGGATCGACATAGTGAGAAAATCCTAGTCCTACATCGAAGGACATAGGCGTCGGTGTGTCCAAATATACACTTGCAATAGGACTCCGATGGGGAGGCTACAAACTAAAGAGGGACATTGATCTCATCGGAGAGGCCTTGGGGAAATATGAACCGTTAATTATACCAAGGGTGATATTTTATCTCAACCATTGATCCGGTGAGACAAATAATCCTAGTCATCCTTCGAAGGACATCGTTTGGGGTAAGTTGCGGACCTGGAGGAGATACACTCTGACGAAGGAACTCCTAGGGAAGATCTGAGTCATAAATCGAAGAGGGTCGTAACGAAATGACAAACGTTGATCTATTGCAAGATCTATAATGTTCTTCGACATGAGAAACTCCAGGGGCATATTTGGACCATTGTTTTGTCGAGAGCAAAGGAGCCCCGAGACGCAATTTTGACCTTTGATCAATTGGGATCATAGAATCTCCTAGAATAGGTTAGGGTCGTCGATCTCCCAATATCAGAAAGACTAAGGGTATGATCAAGATCATTGATCCTTAGTTAAGGGCTCAAGAGGATGATGTGGAGGATGCCATGTGTCAAGCATAGAAGGTTCCATGTGGCATATTGATTTGGAACCTATAGGTGAACCTTATATGGGAAATATGTATGACACACGTTGTAGTGTCCCCAAGGCCGAGCCCCGTAGAAAATCATGATATATGAAATGAATTGTAAACATGTCTATAGGCTGGTGAGCCATGTTTTGTATAAGCAAGTAGGCTTAAGTGTTTTTTAGGCCAGGAAGCCTAAGTGTTGAAGGCCAACAACCTGTTGTTGTACTTGTATGTATGCAGAATGATTAATAAAATATAAACACCGCTAGGTGCAAACCGAAGGTGGGAAAAAAGGAGCAGAGTGAAGGGGGACTGAGCATCCACAGAGTGGGCAAGGGATTAGGGTCTGGAAGGTGGGAAAAAAGGAGCTAAGCCTGGGAATAATATTTTAATATTATTTCCCAAAAGACATGTGTATTTTATTTTATCCTAAGTTCCTGGCAAGGGAAAAACATGCAAAAAGGGATGCATGATATGGGAACGCATGCATTTTCCAGGGTGAAAAGTGTCAACCCTGGTGCATGAAAATATAAGAGCCGAGATGAACCATGTGAGGGGGGGACTCCATTCAACCCAACCGTCTGAGCGTGTACCCGTCGGACCTCTGCAAGAATACCCTCGTACAATCCCGTGATGGCGGAACCTGTTTGGGAAGCGAGTGTCTGTTTTCCCAATTGGTTGTTGCAGCCACGCAGTGTTGAACTGTGTGTGGCATACTGGCCAGAGTAAGCTTGGGTTGAGCTTATGTACGACCTCTCTTCTGGTGAGGGAGGTGACTGTGGTTGGAAGAGGTAGGTTGTCAGGCCTGTGAGCAACTCTTTCCAGGTGAAAGAGTTTGTTGGGAAGTGGTTTCTTCCAGAGAGTGCCCAGCACCAACTACGGGCTCTGAGACTTCCTGATCCAGCCTGTTGTTGAGACCCAGAGAGGGAGGTTAGCACCGATGGATTGTGCGTGTGAAGGTGTATACTCCCGGGTGGAACAGGCATGTGGGGAATGAGAGTCTGGTAGTAGTGGGCATAAGATGGCGTCTTTGGGAAGAATCCTTCCAAATATTTATGTGTTGTTTCCCTGTAACCTCAGCCTAGCCTAGGATTCCTTGCCTTGGGGTGGAGCTCGGTCCCAGCTCGGGGGTGATCCACTGTTGAGATGATGAGCAGTGTTGTCTAAGGCTGGGAGGTTCGTGGAAGGCCTACACTTGGTTGGTGGATTTCACCACTGTTACAAGATAAGTATCTAACTATGTTCTTATCACATTTTGCATGATTGTGCTACATACATTATCATGATTTCCGCTGTGTATATGAATTACTGTTAAATGCTATGGATTGTTTAATCGTAGCTGTAAATTATACGTTTTACTCTGAGTTAAATGTATTTCTTTACTTGAATGCATGTGATTATATTATTCTGTACGAATTATGTAAAAGTGCATGTACAAAATGTTACATAGTGAGTTATAAGCTCTGGGTAAGCAAAAAGGTACACTACAAATTGGTATCAGAGCCAAGGTTTCGACACTGAGCCTAGATGGGCCAGTGGAGCGATATTTGGACCGAGAATGCGAGGGGAAATTGGGTCTGGAAGACCAATTTCGTACCCTGGTTTGCTCCAAAATGTCGAGGAGTTACTTGACGAGTTTTAAAACTCAGGAAGTATTGCGGCGAGTGAAACCGCAGCTGGTGTGGTCTATGGCCACGGGGAGACAGGTCTCTACACCAATGGTGTTAGAACCTTAGGATCTGTTCAGGAGGGAAGGCGAGCCCTCGTGACCGTTAGATCTGGAAAAATGTGCGTAGGAATTAAAATTCCTTTTTGAAATACATAGGAATGTGGAAATCGCGATATGCGAAATTTCGAATTGGTTAGGAACCGTCTGAGCCGTCAGATCTCGACCGGAAAACCCGTCAGCCGTAGGATCTGTCGGGAGATGTCCGAAGGTTAAACCTCAGAGACTAGGGGCGAAAGTTCCGAAATAGATCTAGACCGTTCGAAAGACGGAGGGCACGTGTCGCGTGGTCATCTAGATCGGGAATGTGGTCATCGGAGTTCTGGTAAGTGAAGGTTCATGGTTTTGTAAAGTAGCGAAACTCGAGGGTTGACCTAAACCGTCCATCATTTGGGACGCGTGTCAGAAATCCGAAGAGAGTCGGAAATCGGCATATCGGAGATCCTGAGGACAGGATAATATTGCAACTTGAAATCGTGAAACGCGATATCCCGACAGGCTAAGGAAATAGCGTGGGGCCACGACAGAGTCGGTGATGTGGACAAGTGGTATCCATCGGAGCCATCAAGAAAAATCCCGACTAGGGAGTCGTCTATCGGTATTTGGGTCATCGGGATATCGGGGATCCTGGGGACAAGGTGTTTATGCACTTTGGATTCACAAAGTCCAAAACCCCGACAGAGAGGAAGGTACCCCCGTGCGGCTAGCTGTCAGCACGCCAGAAGGGAGGGAAGTGCCATTGTGGGAGCCAGCTATCCGTATAGCGGCGAGTCGGGATTCGGAGAATCGGGAATCGCGGGGACAAGAAGTCCATGCCTTGTGTAACTCCAAACCCTGAAACCCCGACGAGAGGTTTGACTACGAACACAGGGTAGAGGTCACGTGGACCAGGAGATAAGCCAGGAGGGCTAACATTTGAAGGGCGCATCGGGATTCGAAGAATCATGAATCCTGAGGACATGTGCATTTGGATATGGGGAAGTCCAAAACTCTGATAGGAGGTATGACTGTGGTCATATAAGGGGAGGTCGTGTGAACCCCGAGTCTATCCCGGAGAGTTAAACGGGAGTTCTCCAGTACCGAGACCCCAAAACCCAAAGTTCTGAAATCCCGAAGTGTCAAAAAGAAANAAAAAAAAAAAAAAAAACTAAAATTGCAGAGCCGAACGAGAAGCTCAGAAAACTCATTTAGAATCGAAATGTCTTTTGTTCTTGTTGGTATTAGTTATACATGTTGAATATGGTTCATGAAGGTTTAATGGACTGACAAACTTCGAATTGAATGGCACAGTGTGTGTGCAGAGTTCAACGAAGGTCAGGATTCCAGTTAACCAACACCGAGTATGGAGTGGGGAAAAGTGCAGATTAACCCTGAAATAGAAGACGAATGGGAAGAAAAGGATGTTAACCTGGGAGTCGAAGGATCGAACTCCAATGGGAATGGAAAAGAAAAGGATAAGGAAGAACACATAATGAAAATCCTTGAAGGATTGCAAAGAGAGTCCAAGGCTCACCGAGACGATAGCCGAAAGCTCATGAAAGTCAGGGACCGACAGGGTGCATTAAACTTAAAATTTTTGAAGAGTCTGGAAAGAATAGAGAAGACACTTGAGAAAGGAAGAGACTCAAGTACAACGGGGAGTCACAGAACCTATGGGAGAAGAAGTAGGTCGAGCAGTGGTAGCCGACATCTTAGTCGCTCCCAAAGACATTCTGACAGTAAGACACACAGTAGTTCAAGCCTGTCCCCTACCAGAAAACATCAGCAATCTGGAAGGGAGGAATTGAAAGGAGAGATGAACAAAATTAAGCCTCCAACATTCGATGGAGAACATAAGAAGGAGGAAGATGCCGAGACATGGTTGTTGGGCATGAAGAAATACTTCCAATTGCAGAATTATTCCGCCCATGCAGAAGGAAGAATTTCAATGTACCAACTAAAAGGAAAAGCATCCATGTGGTGGGATCAGTTTGTGCAGGTGCAGCACATCAGAGAGAAAGAGGTCACTTGGAATGAATTCAAGAGGTATTTTGAGAAGAAATACCTGACTAAAAGATACTATGACAGAAATATGAAGGAGTTCTTCGAACTCAAGTTGGGCAGTATGACCATTGATGAGTATGAACGAAATTTTCTGGAACTACTGAAGTATGTTCCATTCATCAAAGACGAGGGTGTCAAGATTCATAGGTATCTGAGTGGACTACCACCTTCCATTGGTGACAAGATTCAATATGATGATCCTAAGACTATGGAAGAAACAATAAGAAGGGAGAAATTCTTATACGAACAGCAAAGAGAAAAGCCTACCTTTCGGAAGGCTTGGGATGACCATAAGAGATTTAAGAAAGAACAGAGGCAGAAGGGAGACAAGCCTTCCTTTTTTCGAAACAGTCATCAAGGACAGCCATCGTTTAGAGAGACGAGAAGGACTGAAGAGTGAGCACAAAGACAGAGACTGACACCCATTCAGTGTTGGGTCTATCAAGGAAACCACAAGTACAGATATTGTCCCCATAAAAATGGTAAGGCGAGAACTATACATACCGTTCAGCAAGATGAAACAGTGGAGGATATGGGCAGTAGAATGTCAAGGATCTACGCATCCCTGGACAATAAGCAAGGATAATTTCAATCACACATGATTGAAGTGGAAGGTATGATCAACAACCGACCACTTGTTATTTTGATTGATTCAGGGGCTAGCCATAGTTATGTAGATCCTAGAGTGGTGGAAAATTTGCATCTAACAAAGAGAAAACATAAGAAATCTTGGTTAGTGCAGTTAGACACGGGGACCAAGAGGAAGGTCACTGAATTGGTTAAGTCTTGTTTGGTGGACATGAAAGGAATGAGCACTAAGGCTGAATTGAACATTCCGCCTTTAGGCTCATATGATTGCTTAATTGGGATGGACTGGTTAGACCAGTACCATGCCCTTCTGGATTTCCGTAACAAGAGGTTCACATGTCTGGACAAAGAGGGAAATCAGGTAACAATCCAAGGAATTCCTAGAGCCCTGTCTATTAGAGAAATCCCATCCATGCAGCTGAAGAAATGTTACAGGAAAGGCTGTCAATTAATTGCAGCTCGGGTGGAAGAGGCATCCCAAGATGTAGTATCGAATTTGGAAGACCATGAAGTAATCAAGGAGTTCAAGGATGTATTTAAGGAGGTACCTGGACTACCTCCGAGGAGGGATATCGATTTTTCTATAAATTTGATGCCTGGAACAACTCCAGTTTCGAAAGCTCCTTATAGAATGAGTACACCAGAGCTGAAAGAGTTGCAATTGCAGCTTGAAGAGCTACTAAAGAAAGGTTACATTCGTCCCAGCGTGTCACCGTGGGGAGCCCCAGTCCTATTCATGAAGAAGAAAGATGGGACGTTGAGGCTATGCATTGACTTTCGACAGTTGAATAAGGTCATTGTCAAGAACAAGTATCCTCTGTCGAGGATTGATGATCTTTTCGATCAGTTGAAGGATGCGAAAATATTTTCGAAAATAGATCTCCGATCTGGATATCACCAAGTGAGAATAAGGGATGAGGACATCAGCAAGACCACCTTCAGAACAAGGTAAGGTCATTATGAGTTTACAGTGGTGTCGTTTGGATTGTCCAACGCGCCTGCTGTATTTATGTGCTTAATGAATGGAGTGTTCATAAATTATCTAGACAAGTTTGTCATAGTATTCTTGGACGATATCTTGGTGTATTCCAAGACAGAGGAAGAACACAAACAACACCTTAGAATGGTGTTGCAGGTGTTGAGAGAACACTAGCTGTACGCAAAACTGAGCAAGTGCTCATTTTACCAAAGGCAGATCCATTACCTGGGACAAATAATATCTGAAGAGGGGATCGTCATAGATCCTGAGAAGGTACAGGCCATTCGAGAATGGCCAACGCCAAGAAATGTGGCAGAAGTAAGATCTTTTATGCATCTGGCAGGCTACTATAGGAGGTTTATAGCCGGATTCTAAAAAATAGCTCATTCTATCACTTCCTTGCAAAGGAAGGGGAAGAAGTTCCAGTGGACTGGTGAATGTGAGAGCAGCTTCCAGCGACTGAAGCAATTGCTCACTAGTGCTCCAATCCTGAGCATTGCAGATCCAAACAAGGATTACGTAGTGTGCACAGATGCATGTAAGGAGGGGCTGGGAGGAGTTCTCAGCCAGGAAGGATTTGTAGTTTGCTATGAATCCCAGAAGTTGAAGGAACATGAGAAGAATTATGCCACTCATGATTTGGAGCTGGCAGCAATTGTCCACACCCTGAGGAAATGGAGACATTACCTCATGGGCAAGAAATTTGAATTAAGAACAGACCACAATGGTTTGAAATATTTATTTGATCAACCAACCTTAAATGCCAGGCAAATTAGATGGCTGGAATTTCTGTGTGAATATGACTTTGATATCAAGCATATCAAAGGGAAAGAAAATAAGGTGGTTGATGCACTCAACAGAAAAGTGCACGAATTACATGCTACAGCCATTAGCATGTACAGAACCGAGATTAAAGACAGAATTCTTGAAGATGCAAATGCCGATTTGCAGTACAAAAGACTTGTAGCAAAGCTACAACAGCATGAGAAACCACAAACCAAGGAAAGTTACACCTTGGGAACTAATGATTTAACTCTGCATAAGAACAGAGTATATGTACCCAATGTCCGAGAATTGAAGCTGGCAATTCTAAAAGAGATGCATAACGTGACTTATGCTGGACATCCTGGATATCAAAACACTGTGGAAGCAGTCAAAAGCCATTATTTTTGGCCGGGTTGGAAGAAAGAAATTGTTGAATACATCGCCAGATGTATGGAGTTCCAAAAGGTTAAGACTGAGCATAGGCACCCAGCAGGGTTGTTGCAGCCTTTACCTATTCCTGAGTGGAAATGGGATGTGGTAACAATGGATTTTATCACAGGATTGCCCAGAACAGGCAAGCAACATGATTCAATCATGGTAGTGGTGGACAAGCTTACTAAAGCTGCCCATTTTATTCCACTGAAAACCACCCACCGAGCAGAAGATGTTGTTGATATATTTTTAAAAGAAGTTGCACGCTTGCATGGTATTCCTAAGACAAATGTGTCGGATAAGGACCCAAAATTCACTTTGAATTTCTGGAAAGGACTATTCAAAGGATTCAGAACGAATCTGAACTTTAGTACAGTGTATCATCCTGAGTCTGATGGACAGACAGAGAGAGTAAATAGAGTAATAGAAGACATGCTGAGAATGTATGTGATGGATAAACCATCAAAGTGGGAAGACTACCTGCATTTGGTAGAATTCGCCTACAATAATGGGTATCACACATCTCTGAAGATGAGCCCATTCGAAGCACTTTATGGAAGAAAGTGCAACACTCCAGTGAGCTGGGATAATCCAGCTGAAAGAGTAGTAGTTGGACCTGAACTACTCAAAGAGATGAAAGATCAAATGATAAAAATCAAACAGAATCTGAAAGATTCCCAGGACAGGCAGAAAAGTTACGCTGATAGTAACAGAACCCATAGAGAATTCAAAGTGGGTGACCATGTTTTCCTGAAAGTGAGAACTAACAGGAGTTCCCTAAAGCTGGGAAGTTGTGCCAAGTTGGCAACAAGATTTTGTGGGCCATTTGAGATCCTGGAAAGGATTGGGCTAGTTGCATACATGCTTGCATTACCTCCATCTATGAATGTACATAATGTGTTTCATGTTTCACTGCTTAAGAAATATGTACCTGATCCTAATCATGTTATCGATTAATGTGTTTCATGTTTCACTGCTTAAGAAATATGTACCTGATGCTAATCATGTTATCGATTGGACTGTGATTCAGGTGGAACCAGAAGGTGTCATGCAAGTGCATCCTGTGCGCATAATGGACAGGAAAAGAAAACAACTCTGGAATCGAGCTATAGGGCTTGTAAAGGTCCAGTGGACCTGGTACGGTCCTGAAGACGCGACATGGGAGCATGAAGAAGTAATGCGGGCAGAGTACCAGCATCTTTTTGAAAATTTTGAAAGACTTGCAAAGACAGTGTAAGTTGCATTGAGGACAGTGCAAAAAAATAAGGGGAGGGGGATTGTAGTGTCCCCAAGGCCGAGCCCCGTTGCAAATCATGATATATGAAATGAATTGTAAACATGTCTATAGGCTGGTGAGCCATGTTTTGTATAAGCTGGTAGGCTTAAGTGTTTGTTAGGCCAGGAAGCCTAAGTGTTGAAGGCCAGGAGCCTGCTGTTGTACTTGTATGTATGCAGAATGATTAATAAAATATAAACACCGCCAGGTGCAGACCGACCACGATGAATGAGTGAAGGGGGACTGAGCGTCCACAGAGTGGGCACGGGATTAGGGGCTGGAAGGTGGGAAAAAAGGAGCTAAGTGTTCAGCCTAGGGGCTAAGCCTAGGGGGCTTAAGCTTGGAAATAATATTTTAATATTATTTCCCAAAAGACATGTGTATTTTATTTTATCCTAAGTTCCTGGCAAGGGAAAAAAATGCAAAAAGGGATGCATGATATGGGAATGCATGCATTTTCCAGGGTGACAAGTGTCAACCCTGGTGCATGCAAATATAAGACTCCACTCTACCCGGCCGTCTAAGCGTGTGAGGGGGGGACTCCATTCTACCCGACCGTCTGAGCGTGAACCCGTCGGACCTCTGCAAGAATACCCTCGTACGATCCTGTGCTGGCAGAACTTGTTTGGGAAGCGAGTGTTTGTTTTCCCAATTGGCTGTTGCAGCCACACAGTGCTGAACTGTGCGTGGCATACTGGCCAGAGTAAGCTTGGGTTGAGCTTGTGTATGACCTCTCTTCTGGTGAGGGAGGTGACTGTGGTTGGAAGAGGCAGGTTGTCAGGCCTATGAGCAACTCTTTCCAGGTGAAAGAGTTTGTTGGGAAGTGGTTTCTTCCAGAGAGTGCCCAACATCAACTACGGACTCTAAGACTTCCTGATCCAGCCTGTTGCCAAGACCCAGAGAGGGAGGTTAGCACCGATGGACTGTGCGTGTGAAGGTGTATACTCCCGAGCGGAACAGACATGTGGGAATGAGAGTCTGGTAGTAGTGGGCGTAAGATGGCATCTTTGGGAAGAATCCTTCCAAATATTTCTGTGTTGTTTCCCTGTAACCTCAGCCTAGCCTAGGATTCCTTGCCTTGGGGTGGAGCTCAGTCCCAGCTCGGGGGTGATCCATTGTTGAGATGATGAGCAGTGTTGTCTAAGGCTGGGAGGTTCGTGGAAGGCTTGCACTTGGTTGGTGGATTTCACCACTGTTACAAGATAAGTATCTAACTATGTTCTTATCACATTTTGCATGATTGTGCTGCATAAATTATCATGATTTCCGCTATGTATATGACTTACTGTTAAATTCTATGGATTGTTTAATCGTAGCAGTAAATTATACGTTTTACTCTGAGTTAAATGTATTTCTTTACTTGAATGCATGTGATTATATTATTCTATACGAATTATGTAAAAGTACGTGTACAGAATGTTACATAGTGCGTTATAAGCTCTGGGTAAGAAAAAAGGTACACTACACACGTGTTAGGTGGCAATGATGCCACATGTCCAACAAAGATTGTGTCATGTGTCAGGTGGCAAAATTTTCAGGATTTGACCTTTTCGGAGTGGACTCTAAAGAGTCTGGAGTACAACTTCAAAGAGTTCAGAGTAGGACTCCAAAGAGAAGATCTATATTGTTGATCGATGGGTGGTGAGCCGTGACGAGATCCATTGATCATTCATTGGATGAGGGGATTTATGTCATTGATATTCCGTGAGTTTTATTCAAAATAAGAGTGAGGTCAATGATGTCATGAAATATGTTGCATGCTAGCAAGGCAGCTAGAGTGTCCTTAGGACGACAAGTGTTAGTTGTGGATTGGTTGATGTGGGTTCGGAGAGGAGAGACAGGGATAACCATTGATCCCATCAGAGTTTTGATGAGGAGATTTGGACCGTTAGATCCAGACATGTCTTCATCAGAAGTGTGAGAGGTTGGCATGGTCACGTTCAACCAAGAAATGTAGATCATGACAAAGTAATCGCTGACTACTCTGGGAGTCGGGGCTAACGAAGACTGTTTATCGGTGGAGGGAAGAGGTGGAATCTACACCGTAGATCTCACGAGTCACATTCACACACCATGTAAAATTTGAGAGTTAGGCATTAACCTTCGCGTAAAATGACATCACTATGTCCAAGAAAACATTATCCAGGTTAATGAGACAACCATATGGATGAAAATCCATGAAGTACATATATAAGTATTGCGTTGATTTGTGAATATTTCCACTTGAGTTTTAACAACAATAAAATGTTTTGCATGAAATGGTAAATAATATGCTTGTTGTTGAAAATTGTTGTAGGCATGTTCTGAAATGTCAAAGTCCGAGTAAGGCCAGATCAAGAGAGGTCATAGCAGGTGTTACTAAGAAATAACACCAAGGATGGTGTTCCTTTGAAGGGGGAGGAGATTGTAACACCCCCTTTTCTAAACCTATGATTATGTGTAATTAATCATGAATTATGGTTTCCATGTAATGGCATAAGAACATTGTAAATATATTATTGTTTGATTTAAAATTCCAACTAGTTGATTGTGGGGTGAAGCCTTGAAGTATTGACCATGATACCACTAGAGGAAAAAGTGAGGAAACCTAGAGAGGGGCTCATCAAGATAAAGATGACTCAAACCTCTTTTCCGATAATATTTGATATTCAAATTATTTTCCTCAGCCCCGATTTCAAGGAAAATCAGTTAAGGAGGAAGGATGGTTTTTGGACAACCAACTACCCCAAATAAATCCAATTATGGGAGCTCAGGCTAGGATAACTAAAACTATCATCCCTAGGAATAATAGTACCATTTTCCACAACCCCATATGGAATCCACGAGTTCCTTCTGAGAGAAGGAAGGGTAAAAGTCGAGAAGATTCGGGGGGCGGGGGTGAGAAAAATGTGCAAGATAAAGCATGAATATAGATAGAAAAAGAAGGATAATAGGTGAGAACTCTGGTGGAATTTCAGATCCCAAAGGCAAGGGAATGACCGTGCAAAAACACAGTAAAGGAAAAATAGCTTGAACTCTGGAATTTGGGTGGAGAATCTAGAGAACTCGACCTGTGCTAAGAATTATATGAGCTTGATAGTGGGATGGTATATAACAAACCTCATTGAGGCCTGAGCCAAGTGGGTGTGAGGAAATCCTTGTCCAAAATGGTGTGAAGGAGGGTAACCTCCACATCCCAAACTCTCATTGAACTTGAGAGATATTTTCCCTAGTGGTATCATGGCTTTGCATGGGGGTGGCCTGCTGCAGAAGTTACAGAGCATGCAACGCATATGGTTTGGTGGAAAGGAGTTCGCCCATAGTCAGTTGGATGGTTAGTCACACCTTGTAACTACATACATATCGCTTGTACTTTGTGTATTGGAATTTAATTGTGTGGATAGAATTTCTTGTATTTGCATTCATGGGCATGTATGCTTGTTGAAGGGAACATTGGTTGTTTCATTGCAAGTTCGTGTACTTGAGTAAATATGGAACATAATGAATGGTCATCCTGGGGATGTTTCCCTAAATAGACCTGTCTATATGATTAAGATGAATCTTTGCATTATCTGCAAGTCTAATGTGTCGTGAAATATATAAAATTCTGGAGTGCTTGTATAGTTAGAATAATTATATCAGTTCGAGCAAGAGCCAACAAAGGGGTCGAAATGAATGGCTATAATAATTACTTAAAGGAAAATACCTTATTCGTAACCACGACTTGAGGAAAGACCAATACATTTCGATAGACCCTGCAAATTAGTTGTGGAGGATTGAATCCTCGTTTAGAGGGAAAGAACATGCTTGTGCTTGTTGTGAATCATGTTAAGAAATCACTAGAAATCCCCTATATGGGTCAAAGGACCTTAAGCCATATATTAAGTCTCTTGTAACGAATTAAAATTCTTTCTAGAGGCATATATTCACCCAAGTAATGAAAAGAGTTCCCCATGATGAATTCTTGGGGTGTGGGGTAAGAGTCAAGAAGGCCTGGTAAGCTTTAGATAATACTTAGAGGAATTTCCTGAGTAGATAAGTGTTACTTTAGATATTCCTTCAATGAAGAACCTTGTATTTAAACGAGGAAGAATCACAACAATTGGATCGACATAATGAACAAATCCTAGCCGTACATCGAAGGGCATAAGCATCGGAGTGTCCAAATATAAGATTGCAATAGGACTCTGATGGGGAGGCTCCAAACTATTAAGGGACATTGATCTCATTGGAGAGGCGCCAGGGAAATATGAAATGTTAATTAGAACAGGGGTGAGATTTGATCTCGAACGTCGATCCGATGAGACAAATAATCCTAGCCGTCCTTCACAAGATGTCGTTCGAGGTAAGTTGCAGACCTGGAAGAGATACACTCTGACGAAGGAACTCTGAGGAAAGATATGAGTCGTAAATAGGAGAGGGCCATAAAGAAACGATAGTTGTTGATCTATCATAGGATCTATAAGGTTCTTCGACAAGAGAAAATCTAGGGGCAGATTTGGACCATTGTTTTGTCGAGAGAAAAGGATCCTCGAGACATAATTCTGACCTTTGATCTGTCGAGATCAGAGACTATCCAAGAATAGGTTTGGGTCATCGATCTCCCAAGATCATAAAGACTCAGCGTATGATCAAGATCGTTGATCCTTAGTTAAGGGCTCAAGAGGATGATGTGGAGGATACCACGTGTCAAGCATAGAAGGTGCCATGTGGCATATTGATTTGGCACCTATAGGTGAACCTTCTGCGGGAAATATGCATGACGCACATGTTAGGTGGCAATGATGCCACATGTCCAGTAGAGATTGTGTCATGTGTCAAGTGGAAGAATTTTCAGGATTTGACCTTTTCGGAGTGGACTCCGAAGAGTTCGGAATACAATTCCGAAGAGATCAGAGTATGAATCTGAAGAGAAGATCTAGACCGTTGATCGATGGGTGGTGAGACACAACGAGATCCATTGATCAGTCGTTGGATGAGGGGATTTATGTCATTGATATTCCGTGAGACATATTCAAAAGAGGAGTGAGTTCACTGACGTCATGAAAGATGTGGAATGCTAGCAAGGCAACTAGAGTGTCCTTAGAAAGACAGGTGTTAGTTGTTGATTGGTTGATGTGGGTTCGGAGAAGATAGATGAGGATAACCATTGATCCCATCGGAGATTTGAAAAGGAGATCTGGATCGTTAGATCCAGACATGTCTTCGTCGGAAGTGTTGGAGGTTGGCATGGTCACATTCAACCAGGAAATGTCGATGACGACAAAGTAATTGTTGACTACTCTCGGAGTCAGGGCTAACGATGACCGTTGATCGACGGAGGGAAAAGGTGGACTCTCCACTGTAGATCTTGCGAGTTAGATTCACACACCATGTAAAATTTGGGAGTTAGGCGTTAACCTCTGCGTAAAATGACATCACAATGTGTTATGAACCGTTGAGATCAAGGGTTGTGAGTCGTAGGATATGGGGAAGGTGCACTTTGGTGCATCGTCGTCGGAATTCTTGAGATAGTGAGAGTGAACCACGGGATAAGAAATCCCGACGATGACAAGTAGTGGGCCAAATGGATTGGCCCATGAATCTAACGTGTCATTGTCATGTTGGATAGCACGATTAATAAGTAGCCGCGTGGACGCCTCGTGGTAATGAGCAGGTGGTTGACCAATGAAGGCCCAAGAACTTTGAGAGGCTATAACTTTTTATCCTGAGCTCGAAATTGACCATGGTTACAATCGTTTGAAAGCTCGCAACGAGCAAAAGATAATGGTATGATCGAGAAGAGGTTTTGAGATAATTGAAGAAAGCAAAAATTTTAGTACCCCATCCCTTAGAAGGCATTTACTAAATTAGGTGTGTTACCGTAGGATATACAATATAAGGATGGAAATGTATATTGTTAACACATGTACAATAAACCTTATCCATCGCACCTTCATGACTAAAGACGCATCTTCACCTCACTCTCTGAAGGTTACAAGACTTGATTTAAAATACAATTAGTTTTAAATTAGATAATAGTAAATTGGATTTAAAAAATGATGAGTAATTCAAACACATATTCCATACTTATACTATTTGTTATTATTGATTCCCATAACAAGTATTTTATCAGTCTCTCTGATATTAATAGATGTAAGTTGATAAGTCTAAACATTTTATTTTTTTATTTCTTCTCACAATTAGGCCCTTAGGAACTGAAGTTCACTTGAGCAAATTCAGTCGCAGTCCTTTCTCACGGCAGCAATCCTTTCTCCCGGCAGCACTGAATGGCCCCATCAAACATCTCTTCTCTTGTGTACTTGAACTTGAAGCCCAAGTGAAGGAGCTTCTCTGTTGAAAATGGCACAGCCTGCAGGGATTCATCCACATCCTTGAACCTGCATACATTAACACGTTTAACAAACTTTATCCACTGCTCCTAATTGCAATCGACAACCTGTACTGGTCTGTAGTGCTGCAGGCAAGTTTGTTTAATGAACTCACTCGGTTGGTATATTGTATTCTGGATATTTCTCAGCCAGCATTTTGGCCAATTGGACAATAGTGGCTTCATCCGACGAAGAGATGTATCTGCCCTTCGCTTCAGGATGTTCATACAGAAAAATATGAGACATACAAAGATCATCTAAGTGAACGAGATGCACCTGCCTCAGTATCGCGTAGTGAGGCTCATTCCCTGCAGTGAATATATATATCCATGAGTTAATTCGTTATCTCATAATTATTTAGAAAAAAATAATATCATGCATAAATAATTTTATCATCATTTTTTTAAAGTAGAAATAACATTTGTTTTGCTATTCAATTTTGAATCAAAAATAAATTTTCCAATATATATAGGTTAGAATCCATTACAACATACTTATTATGAGCTTTATTCATGTCATTATGGAAATTGAACCAAAGTGGAGAAGAAACCTCACAACCATCCAAGCTACACCCAATTCACTAAATAATCTTATCATTTTTTAGTTAAGCGAAATTAAATTCTAAACTTACGTGTTAACAGTGCAAGAGCTGTGATCATGCTTGGAGGCATCGTCTGCGAGATGAACGGACCAACAACTAATGGGGGGATGATACTGATGAGATCAATGTTGTTGCTCTCTGCGAATTCCCAAGCTGCTCTCTCTGCTAATGTTTTGGATGCAAAGTATATCTGATGAATGAATAGAAGTAAGGGATACTGATATTGGGCAAACTCATCAATTTATTATTCTTCAAATATTAGTAGAGACTTATTTTAATTCCGGTTTTAAGAAGCGTTTAAAGAGATCAAATCTCTTAAAAATAAATAGTTTTTTTTTTAAATTTACATATACAATTTTCATTTACTTAAAAAAACTGATAAACATTTATGGCAAGCACAAGGAGATATAAAGATCCTACCCAGCCAGTCGTCTTTAAGCGCCTGCAAAGCTCCACATTGGTCCAGCATGTTTCATCATAGATTTTCCCCGGTTTGCCAAAGTCATCAGTAAAAAACATAGCCCCAACTGATGACGTGAAAACAACTCGCTTCACAGACCTGGCTTTTGCACAGGATCTCATAACATTCAAGAGCCCGTTGACTGTCGGCCTAATTACCTCGTTCTGCATACACACGGTCAAATACTTCGATGTTTTAGCCTACGAATTACAATTACGATCCAAAAATGTATAAAAGAGCAAGGCAAGTAATCTGGAAATAACATCCGCTATGATTATGATTGATAAGCGTTTGGTGTTGTTTAATTGTTTTCATATAGTTTTTTTTTTTTAATTTGGTGATATAAATTTGTATGAAATGGTTTTTTTATTAGAATCTGGTTATACAAATTTGTATGAAATCAATACATTTAGTATGAAAAATTCATAAAATACAAATTATATAAAAATTATCTCTCAAATCTGTAAATCTAACAATTTCTTATCAGATTTTAGATAAATATCCCTTTTTAAAACATTTAGACTAAAATTTATTATTTTCAATCTGTTATTGTGAATATACCAATTTATTTCATGTTAGCATTAATCCTTCCAATTAATGTGGGAAAAAGTAATAATTAAATTGTGGGATCCTTGCATGCTGCACTGTTTCCTTGATCCTTCAATTTCTCTAAAAAAATAATAATAATAATTAAATTGTCAGATCCATGTATACTCCTATGTTTCCTGGATCCTTTTATTTCCCCAATAAAAAGTAAATATAGAAAAACAAAATAGATAATAAAATTGTCTGATCCTTGTATGTTGCAATGTTTTCTGGATCCTTCTATTTCTCAAATAAAAAGTAACTAGCACAGCCTCAAACTTGTGGCTGGTGAATGCCCAAAGGTTTCGTCTCAATCAATATTTAATCTTCCATCAATATTTAATCTTGTCCATACAAAATTAATTAAGCACTAAAAATCTATTAAATGTGCTCATTGTCAATAGGTGTAGGCTTTTAGACCTAAATATATAAAAACTAGTTGAAAATTTTATTTCAAACTTGAATTGATCATTTTTCCTATTAATATCAGATTGTGAATATAAATTTCAAAAAAAAAACAGCAATATAGAATTATTGGATCATTGTATTTTCAAGAATGAAAAGTGAATATCAATTCTAAGTAAACTAGTTAAATATAAAAAAACCATTTTTATATTTAGCTAATGTGATTCGTTGAAATTGAATTTTAGTGAAAAAAATAGTGATCAAAAATTAATTTCTCTGTTTAATATTTTATATATTATGGTAACACAAAATAAGTAAAGTAGTTTTTTGAACATATTAAGTTTGTTTTTTTTCTTGATGAAAAATGTTAAATCTGTATATTTGAGTAATTAAGTATGTATAATCCTAGTGTTCTAAAGTTTCTAGCTATATTTAAATTCATATATACATTTAAAAATACAATTTAAACTCAAATTCAAAAAAAAAAAAAAAAACTTTTATAAAACACGAATAAAAAAATCTAAAAAAATCATTCAATTTACTATAAAAATAAAGTCCAATTTAATAACACAGCATGATTAATTTGAATATCTCTTAAACAGACAGAAACCAGAGACAGACCTCCGGGTCCGGGGACGTAAAAACCGTACGAGTGGCCAGATGAAAGACACCCTCACAACCATCAATGGCCGCGTCAAAGCTTCCTTCTTCATCCATATCCGCTTTACAAAGTATCAATCTCTCATTCGCCCCCGGCAGATCCAACAGATGCTTCGTCTTCACTGGATTCCCTGTACAAATCAATAATTATGAATACCATTGCAATCATAATTTTTTCTCCGATCCAAACCCACTTCATTGCCAATGAAGTATTCAGTCTGAGATTACACTAATAAACCAACCTGTGTCACGCACGGCTGCTCTAACAGTATATCCTCTCTCAAGCAAACGCATAACGAGCCATGATCCTATGAACCCTGCAGCGCCCGTGACGCATACTGTACTTTCTCGACGGACCTCCTGATTAGATGGCATCTGTTCTGGCACCTGGGCATTTTCCTCGCCGAAAACCATTTCAAAACAGCTTGTTATGTTTAACCCCTGCATATGAAAACATTCATATGCTTCTTTTGGATTTATGCTCAAGTTTCCACCTACTTTTCTTTTCCAGGAGCTGAAAATTAGTTAAGAACGTGCTTTTCGGTTTTATTTATCTGCCTCGACCTAACGTTCCAACAGAAAACGAGTCCTTCATAAACCATAGATTTGGCACAGTGGGTGGAATGGTTTTATTTTATTTGTTCATTAGATACTCTCCGGATTGGGTCAATCGCAGTGCTTTCTCTTGTCTACTGTAGACCAGCATTGTTATAGAATCGGTTTAAATTTCGGGGTTGGTTAAACGTTTTATCTTTTGGGTTTTTTTTAGTAGGAATTGGCTGGAATCCGGCATTGTAAATTTAGACAAAATCTCTATTTTTTGTTGTTTAAATTGTTTTTTTGAATGCATAAATGGATTCAGCAAACTTAGCCAAACTCAAATCTGGGTCATTTGGATTATACAAACTTAGTCACTCAAATCTGATCCAACTATTCATCACCTAATTTCAGACAAAATCAAAAGGAAAAAGTGGCCAGAAAACCCCCAAAAGATAGAACGTTTAAACTACTGCGTAAATTTCACATGAGCTGTTGGAATTAAAAAAAAAATTATGTTGATTTGTTTTTATATTATATATATTAAAACTTTATTTTTATGACTAAGTAGGTAAACTGAAATCATGATAGTACTAAGGTTAAATATCATTCACAAGTACATGATCCCATTGAAAGTAGTTTAGATAATGATTACAAGGTTTTTTTGTGGATATTATTTAGACCAAAACTATTTTTTAGCTTTGAAGTAAGACCTAAAACTATATTTAATTGATCAAGATGTGGGTCTAAAATCCAGAGACATTTGGTAGAAATGAAAGTCTGTGCCTTTATAAACCACCCACTAGTTATTTTAGGTGGGATGGTTTTCCTTAAATAAAAATGATAAAGTAGAAAACATTTACAATTTATAGTAACAAGTGATGGTTGTAATCATCCCAAATTAACAACTAAATTATGATAAGTTTTATACTTTTTCCAATATACTAAATTCATCTTTAACTTAAAATATACATACTAAAAAATTATAAAACAAAAAACTGACTTAATTGCTTGTGTATATATTCATTCATATACTATGAATGAAAAGCTCCTAAACACAAAGGAAAAAAAAACTCCTTACAAAATATTAAATTGTTCAGCATTTAGAATTCACTAATAAGGAAGCATATAGAGGAAAATAATTTAGCATTTTTTTTTTCCATTTTTACAAAGCATTGTTTAACATTGTATTTGGCATGTAGGTGATTTGCACAAAACATTGTATTGTTATTTTATTGGGTTTCTTTGAAGTGAATATACTTTTGAATTATATTTATTATAGAATAATTGAAATTGTGGAAGTTCAAATGTTATAAGATTTTGATTTTGGTAGTCAATATTTGAATGCAAAAATGGATTCAACATCTTTAAAAATCTTTATTTAACTCAGATTTAAAAACCCATATTGAAACAACTAATATCTATGATTTTTTCATTTCTTCTAAATTTTTAACTTGTTTTGAATAAAAATATGAAAAAAAAATTCAAATCATAACATATTTAAACTTGAGATTGAAATTTACCATTTTTTTCAAAAAAAAAAAAAGGATAATTGTTTTTAAAATAATGTTACATAATCTTTGGTGTGCAGCTAGGGTTTCCCTCATTGGAGACCCAAAGTTTTTTTTTCTTCTTTTGAAGCCTGTGCGCGCGGTGTTGATCTGTCTCTTCTCTTCGAGATAGTCTGACATCCGCCTTCACTATCGAATCCCCCTTCTACTCGGCATTTTTTCCTTGTTGTGGTGTCCTTCTCTGGGTTTATTTTCTCTGTGGGGAGTTCTTGATCTATGGATTCTGCAGATCAGGTTCTCTTCTTTGGATGCGACGGGTTCTATGATGTTGGGTGTGACTCGTAACGTCCAAATCCTGCTTTACTTGCCCGGATCAGGTTTTCTTTTGGGTGGAGGTGACTTTCGATGCTCACATCCCCTGTTTTCCAGTCCTTCTTTTGTTCCATCGAATTGTTGTGGAAGATCATTCTTAGTGAGAGCGCAGATCTGGGGTTGTCTTGGTGCTTGGATCTCCTGCTTTGTTCCTCTCCTAGTTTGCAGTTACTCTCTCTAGTCTCTTTGGTTTGTTCATGGTTTGATGTATGCTCATATATGGCTCCTATTGGTAGTTGTCGATGGTTTTTCTCTCCTATCTGGCAGAGGTTGTGCTAGAGCTTTGAGGTCCTATCCTAGGGCGTGAAGTGTTTGTGTAGTGGCACTTTGAGATCCTTTGAGAGGGCATGCAACTTCTTGTCTTCTCTTTTTGGATGAGGTTTTCATCGATGTTGTTGCTATCTGGTTCTATTTTTGTGAGGATTTCATACCACTCTGACCTGGTCCATCCGACCACCAGGTTTTTGTTGGCAGGACGACCTATTTGGGGTTTCTTCCCAGTTTATGTATTTATATTTTTTTTATGGTTTACCGGCCAGCTTTTGTGTCCCTTTGGGAACTTTCTACACAAGATTGGGTCATGCTTAAGACACCTACATAATGTAGTTTGGTTCTCTTCAGATGAATAGAATTAAGCTTTTTTCCATGGAAAAAAAATGTTACATAATCTTTAAAAAAAGTAATATTAGAAAATGTGTATTTAAAATAAATTGATTAAATATGAGTTTAGATTTATTTTGATTTTAAATTTATTGAAAATTCATAAAAACTAAGTTATTTTAAGTATCATTTTTAAAACAAAATAATTCACATAATAGAAATTTAGATCTTCCTTAAAGTGCATTGAAATCCTATTTACTTGAAACATAAAATAAAAGTTATATACTATTTTGAATGAAACAATGCACTTAACTAATCAAATAAAATCATATCCAAACAAGTGTTACATGGCATCTTAGTCCCTACAAAGCAATGAACTAAGCTGCCATGCTCGACACATTGAATCATAAAATAAAATCTATATAATATTTTGAATGAAACAATACACTTAACTAACCAAATGAAATCATATCCAAACAAGTGTTGCATGGCAGCTTAGTCCCTGCCAAGCAATGAACTAAGTTGCCATGCTAGACACGTTGAATCATTAATTGTAGTTGTTAGCCTGTTATGTTGGAAACTTCATGAACTTTAAAACTAGTGGATAAAAAAAAAAGAGATAGCCTACTATATGGCAGCAGGGAATTTGGATTTACAATTTCCAAAATGGGTAGTTGTTGTACAAACCTGTTAAGCTCAACAATGATGCCATCTATGCATGGCTCATGATGACACTCAGATGAGCCAAATAAAATGAGACTTAGCTAAATACTTATTGTTTAGCATTTAATTTTTAGTAAATTTATCATTATTATAAGTAGAATTAATTTAAATTGGTCTCACCTATATTGGGCAAGTAACCCTATATCAACATCTAGGGTTACTTTCCTTCCCCCCTCCCACGACGACCATGATCATTTCATTTCTTCAATACCGATAATTCTTCCTCCCAATGTTATCCCTTATCATCATCACTTTGCTCAAAAAAATGAGATTGATAAAATTGTCCACGAATTGTTAAAAGCGGGTGTTATCCATCCTAGTAGCATCCCCTATTCTTCCCCTATTTTCATGGTCCTATAGAAGGAAGGAACTTGGCACATGTGTCCTGATTTTTGTTCCCTCAACAAACTTACCATCAAGGAAAAATTCCCCATTCTCATCATATATGACCTTTTGTATGAACTTAGTGGGGCTCAATACTTTATCAAACTCAATCGTCATTCTAGCTACCGCCAGATACATATGAAAGAGGAAGACATCACCAAGACATGATTTCACACTCATGAGGGCCACTATGAATTCTTGTCCATGCCCTTTGGTCTTTGTAATGCCCCCTCCACTTTCCAAAGTCTCATGAATCTTGTATTTTGTCCTTTCCTTCGTCACTTTGTGTTATTTTTCTTTGATGACATTCTCATCTATAGTAAAACGTGGCCAACCCATCTCACCCATTAGGGAAAATTTTAGGGGCTAAATTTCGCCCATGGGCTAATTTTCCATGCTTTTCCCAAAAAATATTTGCCATTCTAAAAATTATTTGCCCAAATTCTATAGGACAAAATTATTTTACCTTAAAAATTGCCAAAATTTATAAAAAATATATAAAATCCTTAGAAACTTGAATATTTTAACAAAAATATCGCCAAACATTTATAGTTGACATATAAAGGACCAATAATATTCGCCAAGGTTTCTACATTTCAAAATAAATTTCCATCCTTAAAATTGTCCATGTCACCCATGTAGATAAAGTTCTTCATCTCCTCTCCAAGAACGAACTTTTCCTCAAACAATCTAAATTTTCTTTTGGCGTCTCTAAAGTTGAGTACATGGGTCATATTGTTGGAAAGGATGGTGTAAGGGTGGATCCTACGAAAAACAAATCTATGTAGAATTGGCCTCACCCTAAAACTCTTAAAATTGTATGTCGTTTCCTAGGTTTAACGGGCTATTATCGCAAGTTTGTTCAAATTTATGGAAAAATTGTGGCCCACATAACTATTCTTCTTATAAAGAATGTCTTCGGGTGGACTCCAGCAGCAAACCAATCCTTCCAAGCCTTGAAGGAATCTATGTGATCTACTCATGTATTGGACCTACCTGATTTCATCGAGACCTTTGTTATGGAATGTGATGCATCCAGAAGAGGAATTAGGGTAGTCCTCATGCAATATGGATGACATTTTTGGGTTTTATTCTCTACATTTTGTTGTTTTGTTGTTAATTTTTGTTGTATTCCCATTTTTTCTTAATATAACATAACTAGGTGCATAATACTTTTTCTTATGTATTCACCATGTAAAAAGGTTCTCTTCATGTCCATCTGGTAGACTGACAAGCCTTGCAAGGGAGAAACAAAAAACACAAGAAATATGGAATCCATCTTTGCAATAGGGGAAAAAGTCTTGGAATAATCAATCCCTTCAACTTGCAAAAAACCCTTGGCCACAAGACATTCATTATTCTTGTCAACAAAGCCATATCCTACATATTTGGTTTTGTAGTCCCATTTTTAATGAACTAGCTTTAGTCCCTTAGGAAGAGTAATGATATCCCATGTGTGATTCCTCAACAAGGAAGTCTTCTATCATGGAAACATCCCATGGATTCAGGTATTCCAACAACATCAATAAATCACTATGGATCATCTAAAATATCATCACTAAAAAAAGAGACACCAATTGTTTGTGACTGATTATGGAGAGGGTCAAAGGAAAATTAACTGAAATAAAATTAGTTCATAGACATACTTGTTAGGCCTCTTTCTCTCATGAAATATCCTCCTCAAATGTTGTTCTTCATCAAGTTGTTCCTATTCAGGTTGCTCATGTTTTTTTTTGTTGATGGCATATTTTCTTCTAGTTGATTTTCATATTCAATAGTGCTACTTTTAGTAACAACTTGTTCATCATCTTCTTGTTTTACAAAAATAAAATAGCCAACATGATTTTCACCATTATCATCATGACAATTTGTGGAAGGAGAAGGAGATGATGTGGGGTTGAAGCACTCATCAAAATGGAGAACCCTTCAAAACAATACATCTTTAGAAGTAGGATCAAATTATGTGTATTCCTTCATATCTTCACAATAACAAAAAAATATTAGTATTTGGATCTTCTTCTCCATCGATTTGAGCTTTTCATCTGGGGGAAAGGACCATGCTAGACTGTCAAATACCCTAAACGTAGAGACATGGAGCTTAACATGGGTCCAAGATTCCTTTAGAGTCATATACAACATTTCCTTATGAGTCATTTGATTTTGAATGTAATTAGAATGATTCACTACTTCAACCCAGAAAGAAGGTTCCATGTTCTTAGACTGAATCATGCAATTTCTGTCTCTTTCAGTGTCCAATTCTTTCTTCCAGCAACTCCATTTTATTAAGGGGTATAGGGAACATAGTGGTGATGTTGAATGCCATGTTCTCTACAAAAATGATTGAATTACATACTCCCCACATTATCTATGTGTAGTTTCTTGATAAAAATATAGAACCGCTTATCAACAAAATCCTTGAAGGTTTTAAAAGTAGCAAATACTTAACTCTTATACTCAACAAAGTACACCCAACAGAGACATGAGAAGTCATCAATAAAAGTGAGTGCATACTTTACCCTGGAAAATGATTGAGTAAGAAATGACATGAGATTACTAGGTACCAACTCAAGAGGTGTGGTAGAATTCAAGTCTTTACCTTCAAGAAAAGGATCTTGATGTATTTTTCCAAGAATACAACCTAGAAAAACTCCATCAATGTAGGAAACTCTAGGAATACCAAGAAAATATTATTGTGTGCTCAATTCTTTCAAATTCTTGTAGTTTATATGTCCAAATATTTCATATCAAAGATTACTCAACGAATTGGCATGTGAGATGAAAGAGGAACTAGATAAAGGCTCAAAACAAGCAAGCTTGTACAATAGAGAACTATGATAAACTATTCTAGAAGAAACAACAATGTCTGTATTATGTAGTTCTCAAATAGCACATCGTTATGAGAAAAATATATTGTTTTCCCATCACTAGAATGATAGATTTGATAAATATACAGTATATCAATAGAGATGTCAGGGACAAGGAGAACATCATTGATGCACCAAGAATCTAACTACACAGTTATTGGTCCTAAACATCAAGATGTGTAGAGTCTCCAATTGCAATCTGCAAAATGTTACAAATGAATGTGGAAGGAATCAACTGATGAGAATGAGTCATATGATGTGATGCACCATAATCAAGTATCTAGATGTCTAAAGATGCATATAAATATTGAGAAGATAAATAATGTCTTTTATTAAATGAAGAATGTTTTGGCACTATTAAAATTTTATGTTGTTACATGTCTTTATTCAAAGCTTCTAGTTCCATCCAACATTTAGAAATAGAATGCCCAAATATGCCAAAAACATTCCAGGTTTCATTTAACTTCTTCGTCCTTGTCTTGGTGGAAGACTCACTAGACTTGGAAGATGGAAGAAAATATTTTGTTTTCTACTGAGACTTGGATGCAAACTCACTAGATTGTGCATAATATTTCTTCTCTCTATTCTGATTTTTGGGCTTAACTTTGGAGGTATGAGACACAAGATATTATTCTTAGATCCATAAAGAGAATCTAATTCCATAAGCTTAGATTGTTCTTGGGTAAGAAGCTCATAGAAATGTCAAAAGAGGTCATTTTAAACTCATCCCCAAGTGCATCCATAGTAGAATAACATGGTTTATTTTTTCCACACCCTTTCATATATGCCACCAATAACTTGAATTTGGAAATATAATCTTCAATGGATGCATTCTCATCAGGTACAAGTGATGACAATTTCACTTCCAATTGTAAGGCTTGAAATTCATTGACATTACCAAATAAGGAATCCAACTTGTCCCAACTTTCTTTTGTATTGTCACATTCATCAATATGAAACAGCAAAATTTGTAAAACATGCAAGCCAATTAGACCCATGGCTTCATCAAGTTTGTTTCAATAGGAAAATCTCTCGATTTCCTTGGTAAAGACTAGTTGAGCCTCAACTAACATTTTCCAAATCCATTCAGATTGTAGTAGTTCTTTCATCTTGAGTTTCCATGTGGGACAATTATGTGAACTTATGAGCTCAAAAGTCCTTGATGATGCCATTTTATCAATAGAAAACACAAAAAAATGCCAAGGAATTCATTTTTTCCACAAAGAAAGTTTCCACTTCAAATAGACTCACCTCATGGACACTTTTGGTATCATATGTTGCAAGGCATGTCTTCAATGCAAGTAAGCATCCAATATTTTTTAAACAATATCATACACAATCTTTGACAACCATTGGAAGATATAATATGCTCTATATTGTTGATTTATCATCATTTGAATTTCAATTCATGAGAAAATGACACAAGTAACAACACCAACAACTTTGAGGTCAGTATCGACATGAATTGGCTTCTTCAACACAATCTATTATGTGACACTTTAACTAGTATCATCGCTCTAGTTGTGTTATCATCATAGTAGTGTTGAAAATAAATATGTTTGTGTTAATATTATGGTAGTTGCGGGAGGTATTTACCTCCACGTGTGAACCTGACGAGAATAGAAGACTCCGGAAAGCAAGATAAAACCCTAATGAGTTGGATAATAACCCTAGAAGTCTTCTCGGCTCAAGAATATAATTAATATTAGGTTATTAGCCTCCAAGAGAAGAAGTTGGCCAGAAATAATAATAATATACTAAACATACACATATCCAGAAGGAGAAGTCAACCCCAACAAATCTGGCAGAACCACTATAAATACAGGGTGCCAGTTCTCATTTGACAGCATCTCAGAATTGCAGTTCCCAGTTTGGTGCACACTGCAGTTCCCAAACTGGTGCGCACATGTGGAGGAGAGCTGCAGGTGCAACTGATGCAGCTAGCAGTTTGGGTGTTGGATTGGATTATCTCTTGGCTAGGGTTTGGACTATCTGATCAAATTTTTGTGATGCGCTATCCTTGGGGAAAGGTGTGCTACCCTTTGTTTGCCTATCTAGCCTAGGGTTTGCTTCTGGAGAAATTCTCAGTCAAGGTTAAGGTGCTCGGAGGGTGGCTTCGGCCCATGGTTGGGTGATGAGGGTATCGTCAATGGTAAAACAAGCACACCATCTTCTATATTCTAACAGGTTATGGGCCCACGCCTCCTTCATTAATTCTAAACACTGGAAGGAAACATAGCCACTAGGATATTGAGCTCGCTAAGGAACTGCCGCTAGGGTTACTAGCAGAAGCAGCTTCCAAGACACTATAGCTAGGGTTACTAGCAGGTGCAGTTGTATAAACCCTAAACTTCTTGTTGAAGCACCTTAAGTGAAGAGATTTACCTAATATCTAGATAGATCAGTGTGCCCTAGCCTAGTGCGTCTCCTAATACTCTCAGCAAGTCAAGACGTGAAGTTTGGATTTTTGGTCAAATCTAGGGTTTGACCAAGTCAAGCAACCATGACGAACTCTATGAAGTCTAAGAACAAGTTAGATGGAGCCTCTAACTTCAGAGCATGGAAGACAAGGATTGACCTCATCCTTGCCAAGAATAAAGTGCTAGATATCATTAAAGGAAAGATCGTGAAGCCAGAGTTTGAAGAATGAGAAGAGAAGGAACCGCAGAACGTTGCAGCTATGGATAAGTTCAAAGATGTTGACATCAATGCCATGAGTATCATAGTGGATTCCATAAAACACCACTTGATACCCTACATCTCCCATCTTGACTCATCGAAGAAGATGTACGATGCCCTAACAAATCTCTT
>ML784398.1:288905-302282 GCA_009831015.1 Picea engelmannii
GAAGGAATTGGTGAACATAGTACTCAATGGTCTTCCCAAGACATGGGATGCATTTGTCGCAAGCATGAACACAAGGAAGGAGTACCCGACATTTGAAGAACTTTGGACTTGTTGTGCTCAAGAAGAATCAAGGATCAATGCAATAGAGAAACCCCAAAATAAGTACGATGATCAAGCCTTCACAACAAGATTCAAGAACTTCAGGAACAAAATGAAGTTTGGTTCAAGGAGGAAGCCAAATCAAGAGAAAGACATTTCAAAAGTACAATGCTTCAACTGTCAAAAGTACGGTCACTACAAGAATCGGTGTCCCGAGCTAAAGAAAAGGAAGGAGAAACACGAATCATCGATTTTCGAAGAAAAAGAACCTACAAAGAAGACTAAGCAGGATGGAAGAGACTTCTTCTTCTAAAAAGGTAACAACACTCAGTAGAAGCAAAGACAGAAAGAAGTCAACAATCGAGTGGAAATTGGAAAAAGACTTATGATGTTTTGTAGAAGACAACAAGATGGAAGTGTGGACTCCATTAGACAAGAGAGCCAATTATATATTGTAGAAGAAAATAAGGATGCAGATGAAAGCGTGGACTCTATTAGACAAGAGAGCCAATTATACATTGCAGAAGACAATAAGGATGCAAATGGAAGCATGGACTCTATTAGACGAAGGGAGATGATTATATGCACTCTTACATGAAGCAAGGGTTAGGAGGGAGCTAATCCTATGATCCATTGAAGATGATATATCCATGATAGAAGTCATAAAAGATAGTATGTGTTCAGTTCAACCGCAGAAGAAGACTTCTTCAAAAGAAGCCTTAAAGTATTCTTGGTTGTCCATCCAGATCTGTGATCCTATGGTGAAAAGAGGAAGTGGAATCTATAGGGCATGGAATCTATAAGAAACTCCATGGACCCAAGAGATAAAGAAAAACATGAGGATTCCAAGAAAGAAAGAGAAACTAGAACAACCAGTCATTGTATCAAGAATCACAAGATTACCAGCCTAATATGAACTCACTAAAAGCAATCAAGCAGAGGAACTGAAAGTCGTGATGAAGAAACAGTGTATGGAAGACTTATGAATGAAAGCATTGCGAGATCTAGAACCAGAGTTTCTCTCAGATGGAGGGAGAAGACTATGATGATTACTTGTTCCAGTAAACCAGACTTATCTCTACATAAGTCATTATATCATCCGCAACATCCATGAGTTGGAGTTCTACATCAGAGGAATGCAAAGAATGTTCTCCAGAGAAAATTGAATAAAGAGCGTATGAAGAGAAATCTCAAGACTTTGAGGCATACCAGAAAGAGACCCTTATATGTAGATGGAAGAAGATAACTTGGTGGAAAAACCTCCAGTGCACAGTAGAACCGTGGTGAAGATTCCCTATAACATCAAGATGATTACTCAGTAGATCAGATCTCATGATGACAGAAGAAGTACCACATGGATATGTTCCAGTTTTCCAACTATGATATACTCTATTGTTTAGATCTAAATGAAGCCTTCACATTGTTCTAGATTAAATTACAATCAAAATCAAGCATTACATTATCCATGATGAAGTCCAGAAAGGAGAAAATGATCTCTCCAATACATATCTCCACAGATGAGCAGATAAGCAGACATTTTGGTAAAGCTTCTATCCAAGATGAAAGAGTTTGCGTACTCAAGCTAGAGCTCGTGGAAACAACTTCCCTCTTATTGAAAAAGGAAGAAATGACTCTCCAAGTTAGGAGGGAGCACTGAAAACATTATTGAAGACATTCATCTTTAAATTTGTAAAATAGTCCATCTTGGACATATGCTTTCCTGTTTGGAAAGTGGATTGAGATTTCTGACGGACAGTGACTTTTCATTGTGGTTAACATGGGAAGTAGTCTGATTGTTGATGTATCATAGACAGTGACTACCCATTGTGGTTAACATGGGGAGTGGTCTAGGGAAGTCTCTCTTCTTGAGGGTTACTCAAGAAGACTGGCCCGCCTCACCAGACAACGATTTCTCATTGTGGTTAACATAAGGAATGGTCTGTTTTGGAGGTTGATGCAAGACAGTATTTTCCTCTTGTGGTTAATAGAGTAAATGGTCCAGACAATCATTCCTTAGGTTTATACATTCTCTCCAGGGTGCACTTTGATTAGTGTAGGAGGAATGGATAAGGGTGGGGAATGGTCCAGGCTTAGCAATTAGGGACAGATATTCCTTAGGGTTTTCACATTCTCTCCAGGGTGCACCTTGATTAGTGTAGGAGGAATGGCCCAGGGTGGGGAATGGTCCAGGACAAACATTCCTTAGGGTTTATACATTCTCTCCAGGGCGCACTTTGATTAGTGTAGGAGGAATGGCCCGGGGTGAGGAATAGTCCAGACTCAGACATTCCTTAGGGTTTATACATTCTCTCCAGGGCACACTTTGATTAGTGTAGGAGGAATGGCCCAGTGGGGAATAGTCCAAACTCAGACACTCCTTAAGTTTTATACATTCTATCCAGGGTGCACTTTGATTAGTGTAGGAAGAATGGCCCAGGGTGAGGAATGGTCCATGCTTCGAAATCAGAAACAATCCTTCTTCCTTGTTTGAGAAGATTAGGTGTTACCCATGATTTTGGTCATCTTGATGGTCTATTGATGATGGTGTACTCAGGCTCCTCATAAGAACCTTCTCCTAAGAAAAGTGGCATTCATCTCTTCCCATAAAACATAGTTTGGAAGAGAGTTCACAGGTTGCTTATATCCTAGGGTGCGAGAATGACCCATTCTCGCAGGCTTCCTTCAATTAGGGTGCGAACTTCTCGCACTGTGCTACATAGCTAGGGTGTGAACTTGTTCTAAAGCTTGGAAAAATATGAAGTCTCGATGGTTCTAGAAGGGAATCTTCTAGAGAATGGGTTGGCATTCAAATGGTTATCTCCTTACTGGTTTCCCTGATATTGTGGGATCATTCTTACCCAAGTAACCATCTCATCCTCTCCTATATATTGATGGAATTCTCATGGAAAAGGTTAAGAAAGATTCATTGGAGAATTGGTGAAAGAATTGTGTGAAGGACCTAGCTTGAACAGGAGCTTGGAGACTATAGCAAGTCTATCAAGAGGAATTGGATCTTCTTCATACAAGGATCGAGCAAGTGTGTGTGTGTTGGAGCCAAGAGCCACCGAAAGGAAGCTTGCGACATCAAGGCGATTAGGTTGTATCTTCTACTTTCGATTAATATGATACAGTGGCATGTCCTTTTCGCACAAGCCAACGACCAAGTCAAAGCAATTAACAAAGTTCTCATAACTATGCTCCGACGAATGATAGGGATTCACAAAACAAGTTGGCACACAATGTTGTTTTCAGCATTGTGGGCTTACCGGACATCCGTCAAGTCCGCTACCGGGTTTAAACCTTTCCAGTTAGTCTATGGTTTGGAAGCCATTCTCCCTATCGAATGCGAGATACCCTCTTTAAAACTAGCTATTGAACTCCTACCAAACACTTATGCTAAGGAAGAACGTCTATTGTATCTTATGCGATTAGACGAAACTCGACGCGATGCTACCCTAGTCATAGAAGCTCAGAAAAAACGTGTCAAGGCCCAATATGACAAACATGTCAAGCCTCGCGTTTTCTCCGAAGGAGATCTCGTTCTCCTCTATGAACAATATCGAGATATGCTAGGAGCTGGAAAATTTGGAGCCATGTGGTGAGGTCCTTATATCGTTAGACGAGTGTTGGAAAAAGGGGCTTATGAGTTAGTAGATTACGATGGTATCCCTTTGAGTGAACCCAAGAATGGGTTGTACTTGAAGAAGTACTATGCATAAAATCACCTGTGCACGAGTACTTGTATTTTTATTGTATCATACTTCTTGTGTGTTACTGTAGCTTGCTTTTGTCGTTATCTGGTCTCTTCCCTTATGTGATGTTGTGTTTGATTTCCAGATCTCAGAGTCTTCGCTACCCTACATTGGCTTTGCCGATGGCGCTAGCCGTAGTACTCAGAACCTTGCCTCCGCTGCACGGGCAATTTACGTCCCTACAAATGAACTTCTCTCCTTACAAGGTGTGTGTCTCAGTCGTGCGACCAACAATATTGCAGAGTATAGCGTCGTTATCGAATTATTGATTGATGCTATCTCGCTCAGAATCCGTCATTTGGTTGTGTGACTCGATTCGTAGCTTGTAGTACTACAGTTAAGTAATGTCTATACTATTCGAAGTCCTACTTTGTTACGGGTGTATTTGCGAATTTTCCTCTTGGAATGTTATTTTGATTATATTGAATATCAACATATTCCTAGATGTCTAAATACATTAACTGATGCATTGGCTAACTATGTATTATACAGACATTTGGATCATTTATAAATCAATCACATCAATTTGCAAACAACACAAGATAAACTGGTAGAAGCCATATGTATATATAACGATCAAAAGAGCTTTTAGAAAAACGTTTTGTCCGAGGACCAAAATTTCAAAATCTGAAGCTCATAGCTTCTACAAAATGAAGTCATGGGTGACATTCATGGTAACACACGACTGCCCGAGAAACCCTACGAAGCAGTCAGCCAATGGACTCTGACACTCCTACTATATGACGTTGATAACGTCGTGGAACCTCTCCAAGGGGCATGTCTGGAATATCTGTTGTCAAACCCTCTAGGTTTTGTTTTACTGCTTTATAATCTTCAGCGTCCCATCATGGCACTGGTGCCACCTCTCCTCGCCACTGAATAGGAGATGTACCAGGAGGTCGGTAAGGTCCCACATATGTGTCATCAAAAAGAATTTTGTATTTAGACATTGGACGAACATTATAAAAACATTTCCATATGCTAAAATTCACAAAAACATTTAAAAAGAAAAAATGTGTACTTCTTACCAAGTTCCCCCCACTGAGCACCCTAGAGCAAAACCAAGTCCGGATCTCCTTGAAAATCCAACCCAGCATAAGCGTAATCATCGACCATTAGCATCTGTTGTCGCAACCAGTCAAAGAAGGTATCATCATATTTGATAATTGGTCCAGCTACGTGCCAGGCCATGAGCTGACACCATCTTAGCATTCTTGGATCTGTTGGAGCCGGTAAATCCCACTCAACTTGCATCCTTAGCAAGGCAACCTTCTCAAGGAAGAAGGACACCAACAAAGACCCGTATCCGAATTGCTTCAGGTTGCCTCATCTGCATTTGGTCAACTGCCTCTTCATGCTACGAAGCACTGCGTCTGCCCAGTTAAAAACCTGAGGCTCAGTACACTCTATGGCATACTGAAAGTAGCTCTGGAGAGCCATGTGAGGAGAAGAGCTCCCAACCATACGAGCAATGGTGAAAAAAATAGTGCGGAGGGTCAAATCCTGCACTCCCCAAATAGCTACTTTCCCTTTTCTCCTCTCTGCCTCTGGAACACAGTGCAAGCGGTAGTACTCACTCATAGGCAGCCCACCACCTCTGCTACCAGTCAGGCTCACGTGGTACCCATGCTGTGATAGTCTTGTCAAGAAGTAAATGTCCTCAATATCCAAGGACAATGTGTGGACCCCTACATGGAATACTTGTTGATCGGGATCCCACATATGCACAAGGTACTCCAATAACCTGACTTGGGCCCTCATGCCCGGGATATGAAAGAACTTCAGAAGACCACAGTCTCGTAAAGTGGCAATGGTGGCCAGATGATTTCCGGCAATGAAATTATCTTCTTCGTGCTCCCTTTCACACCATTCTAGAACCATGGTAATGGCCAAATACCTGCATAAGAAGTACAAGAAGAAGATTAGTAACTCTTTTCAACATTTGGTATCTTTTCATTGAGCAAAACTTCAAAACAAAATTACACTTTGCAGTTCTCGTAGGTTCCCTTTAGGCACAGTGCGAGGTTCTCGTAGGCACCTTTGGGATCACCTGCAAGAATGAGTCATTATCGTAGGTCCCATGTGGCTCACCTGCAAGAATGGCTGAGCGCAATAATAACCCCCAAAACAAACTCAAAACGGTGTTTTTTGCCAATGAAAATGAAAAATTAAACCATGAAAAGGTAGAGGACAAAGAGCCTACCTCATTTCCATTGATGGTTCATCGAATGGATGCTCGTAACTCCCACAATCGAATGCCGAATTTCAAGGGTAAAAGAAGGGTTTTGGGGCTCAAATAGTGGTAAAGTTAAAATGATATGGTAAAAAGAGTTTTTACCCCTTTATATTTACTTTTACCATTTTATTGAATTTTATAATTGTTTATTTATTAAAACCTAATGCCTAATGCCCTTTTGAGTACAACTTTTGCAGGCGTAATGACTTCGATGTTCATGCACAGGGATGCGGATATTTTTTCTTCTTCATCACATGTTTTGTTTGTTTTTTATGGTTTTTGTACAAAACCTCGAGCTTGGTCTTTGTCCGTTCTCACACTCGAAAATACATGAGAATGCGATCGAGCACACTTTTATCACTTTTTCGGGCTCAAAAAGGTTATACGAAAAAGGAACCCCCCTGGAGTCTCCTTTAAGCTCTTTTCAGACTCTCTAAACATGAAAAGATAGCCGAGCGACCTTGCTATTTTCACGCTTGATAAAGTATTTGAAGAAAGTGTCTATTGGGCGATAATTTATATCTTTTTTGGTCTCATCAGACTATTTTACGAAAAAGGAACTGAGAGAGTTCTCTTTTAAGTGTTTTTCCAGACTCTATAATCATGAAAAACCTTCGAGTTTTCTATATTTGGACTCGTTAAACAAACATTGACAGACCCGTCATGGGACCGAACCACTCCTTCCTAGGGTTCGTTAAACATACTCCAAAGGACTTATCCGAAGGATAAGCTTATATCAACAAGCATATGTTATCCTCCTCAAGATTGCATAAAAATAAAGAGGTACTCGCCAGAAATGGTGAGGGAAAATTTGGGAAAGGGATATGTTCTCATATTCATATTGATTGGAAGTAAGTGTCACTCTTGAACATGACACCCCCTATTCATTATTTGAAGCCGGTTTGGGAAATCCATTTGTCTCTCATTCGATTTGCTACAAGGTCTCACCCTGTGTCGTCTCTAAGTCAATGCTGCCAAATCATTGGTTGTGTCGTTCATATGTTCAAGAGAAGTTCATATGAAACCTCTATTGAGTCTGCCATCTGCAGTTGTCCATTCTCTGTTTGTCGGCCTTCCCTGTGTCCAGTCCAACTTACATCATACTCTATTTCACCTTCAAAATCTGTTACTCATTTCATGTCATTGATGGGGGATAAATCAAGGCCCTCCTGTGATGATTTTTCTTCCGTTGACTTCAGCTCATTATCTGGAAACAAGACTTAGAAATTCTTTGGTACCTTGGAACTTGCATGCCTCAATGGTAGGTTTCCTCACTTTCGACAATGGGTTTACATCATTGACCCGTGATCGAAATATTTCGTCGAATGTTTGACCTCAAATCATTCATTCAAATTCGGTGGATTGTACTAGTGTACCTTGGGAATCATTGACATTAATGGTGATTTCCCTCGCACTTGTTAACGGTTTCATCAATGACCGGTAATCAAGTGGTATCTACCATGTTTGACTTCAACACATGTAATCACCTGGTTAGATTCGTACTTTTGGGCGATGGGATTGAAGACCCTGGATATCATCTCTTTGTCCAGGTTGCGATCGGATGAGTATAATTTGTGATACATAGATCCACTTTGTATGTCTCATGTCTATGTCCTCTCAATTTGAATTTTCTTGCATAGATCCACAGTGTATTCCTGGTGGCTATGCTATATTTTGATGGCATGGATCCACAGTGTATGATTGGTGGCCATGACCTATGTTTATAATGTCATCCGTCAGTGATCTGAGTATGGGAATGCCTACCTCATAATTAAATATGATATTCTGCAGATGCTTGGTTGTTCGCAGGTTTCTGATTAGGTGCGCTCCTGGTTTCCGACACACATATGCAGTTTACAAAGTCTTTCGGCTGTCACTGATTCTAGCCTCATACTTTGGGGGCATTCTGTTACCCATGATTTTTGTCATCTTGATGGTGTATTGATGATGGTGTACTCAGGCTCCTCATAAGAACCTTCTCCTAAGAAAAGTGGCATTCATCTCTTCCTAGAAAACATAGTTTTGAAGAGACTTCGCAGGTTTCTTATATCTTAGGGTGCGAGAATGACCCATTCTCACAGGTAGCCTTCAGCTAGGGTGCGAACTTCTCGCACTGTGCTACATAGCTAGGGTGTGAACTTGTTCTAAAGCTTGGAAAAAGATGAAGTCTCGATGGTTCTAGAAGGGAATCTTCTAGAGAATGGGTTGGCATTCGAATGGTTATCTCTTTACTAGTTTCCCTGATATTGTGGGATCATTCTTATCCAAGTAACCATCTCATCCTCTCCTATATATTGATGGAATTCTCATGGAAAACGTTAAGCAAGATTCATTGGAGAATTGGTGAAAGAATTGTGTGAAGGACCAAGCTTGAACAGGAGCTTGGAGACTATAACAAGTCTATCAAGAGGAATTGGATCTTCTTCATACAAGGATTGAGCAAGTGTGTGTGTGTTGGAGACAAGAGCCACCAAAAGGAAACTTGCGACATCAAGGCGATTAGGTTGTATTGTCTACTTTCGATTAATATGATACAGTGGCATGTCCTTTTCCCATAAAGTCATTCTTACTTTATTGTGTAATTCCTTGATCATACACATAAGTTGACGAATGAATATATTTTTCTATCTTCACTTTGGTTGGTTTGTGTTGTTTGGTCTTGACCTCACGAGAGCACCGGAGCGAAGTGGGAGAAACAAAGACCCTAGGAAGCGATACAAAGGTATGTTACTTGTTCCTCCCTACTAGCTAATTCAATGGTCATAACTTAGGGAAAGAGTAATGTCATGTCCTGTTTTGTTCTAGATCCAGGTGGATCTAGGGAGATCTGTTAGTGTCTGCACCTACCAATTAGTCTGATAACATTAGGGTAGATATCCCATTACTGATGAGGTCATATATTCTTTCAAATCTCACAAACATGAGTGAAACATTGGCCTAGATGATTCAGTTTATTTTTAACAATATTTTCTGTGCAAGATGGCATCAGATGATTGTTATGGAGACCACCTGTCTCCATACAGTAGAGATATACTACTGTGGTGGATATGTTCCACTATTTTGAGGCAAATATTCTTTTAGAGCTCACAAATGTGAGTGAAAGATTGGCCCAGACAAATCAATTTATATCATAACATTATTTCTGTGCAAGTTGCTATCAGATGTTTTTTATGAAGACAGTAGATATAGACTACTGTGGTGGATATGTTCCACTGTTCGTGAGGAAGATATTCTTTCAAAGCTCACATATGTGAGTGAAATATTGGCCCAGATAATTCAATCTATATCATAACATTGTTTCTATCTAGGTTGCTATCAGATGTTTGTTATGAAGACTGTATGACAGTAGATGAAGACTACTGTGGTGAATATGTTCCACTATTAATAACTATACGTTACTAATCAAGTACTTGTGTGTTACTTGGTGTGGTAGTGAACCACTGGATTGTAGTTATGTACTACTATGAATAGACACAGTTGTGTTCTATTTTTGTAATCACCATCCAAACAAATGATGAACAAAGATTTTCCAGACAGAAATTGGTTCAGAAGCATTTACTCCTCTAGATTATAAGAGTGGCTCTTGTATCACTCTATGGTGTAAGTGACTTATTTAGCATCATGTCTAATTACTCGGATGAAGTATTTTTTCGAGATATGATGCAGTTGATGGTGATGGTGATGCTCATGATCTAGTCAAGAGATATTCTAGACGACTATATTGATGCTACCGGGTAAATGGTATGTTTTTGTGCTCAAGACCATTACCTATAATACCTCCCTAGATAGGAAGGAGTGTTAATATTATGGTAGCTACGGGAGGTATTTACCTCCACGTGTGAACCTGACGAGAATAGAAGACTCCGAAAAGCAAGAGAAAACCCTAATGAGTTGGCTAATAACCCTAGAAGTCTTGTTGGCTCTAGAAGATAATTAATATTAGGTTATTATCCTCCAAGAGAAGAAGTTGGCCAGAAATAATAATAATATACTGAATAGATACATATCTAGAAGGAGAAGTCGGACCCAACAAATCTGGCAGAACCACTATAAATATAGGGCACCAATTCTCATTTGACAGCATCTCAGAATTGCAGTTCCCAGTTTGGTGTGCACTGCAGTTCCCAGATTGGTGCGCATGTGTGGAGGAGAGTTGAAGGTGCAGTTGTTGTAGCTAGCAGTTTGGGTGTTGGCTTGGATTATCTCTTGGCTAGGGTTTGGACTATCTGATTAGCTTTTTGTGATGCACTATCCTTGGGGAAAGGTGCGCTACCCTTTGTTTGGCTATCTAGCCTAGGGTTTGCTTCTGGATAAATTCTCAGTCAAGGTTAAGGTGCTTGGAGAGTGGCTCCGGCTTATGGTTGGGTGATGAGGGTATCATCAATGGTAAAAAAATCACACCATCTTCTATATTCTAATAGTTTGAACCGACCTCGCAACCACCAATAAGAAAACCCATGGTTTACACTTGGTCAAAAGGAAATTCTTGGGAAGACCCTTGACTTTCATCATCTTCTTGATCATAATTCTAGCATGCCATGAGCCCCATAGTCCCTCCTCATTCTATCAAAATATATTTTCTCACTGATTAGACTGCAAGTCAAGTCTGCACTCCTTCATTGTTGCACCTCCCTGTACACCTTATTTTTGGTGGTGGCATACATATTTGGTGCCTAGGCCATCAAATTCTTGTTCAATGGATGAGAGTGGCTGGAGAAAGCATAAATCACCCGACTAGAGATTCTCCTTGGATTGTAGTGGGAAACCCTGATCTGATTGTTGTGATAATCGATTATCACCAAGGGTGATTTTTTTGGGATGGAGAACAAACCCACAAACACAGATCTAGGTATTGATTTGAAGGACCATGTGTTGTAAGAGATAAATGACCTGTAGCCTCTACAAAAATTAATCCATGAAGAAGCACCATATTTGAAACTAGAAATGTATTGCTACAAAACATTGCTCTTTGATATGATATGGTTTGTATCTTGTTTATCACACAACTTGCAAATTTCTTGCAAAAGAATGAGAATGGGTTTATAAAGTAATATATAATACCTAGTAGATGTTTAAAATAACATCATATGTGTAGAAACCTTCTGCAACACAAAAAAAAAAAATTATGAGAGAGAAGACTTGATCTAGTAGGTTTTCCTTGGAAAATAAAAGAGAATATCTAAAATATGTCACAACTAGGTAGTTAAGGATTCCTATGTAATCTTACAACTATCAATGTTTAGTGTATTGGAAAATTGGAAAAGAATCCTTAACAGAACACTAACATCTTATACCTCTTGTTATGTCTTGGGACACTAATTTGTGGATAACTTTACACCTATATGTCTAGGAACATTTACTGGTTTTCATTCTTGCATATTAAACTCCACCTAGTTTTTGTTATATTCATTATATTCATGTATAAATATAACTTCTTTTCCATAAACATCATGTTCATTCTTTCTATAAATCCATTATATTGAGGTGAGCATGGAGCAATATTTTCCTTGCTATTTTGCACATTTTACAAAATTCCTCGAGCTCATTTTTCTAAAACTGTCCACCATTTTCTATCCTCAACACCTTTGTTTTCTTGTTTGTTTGTTTCTCTGCAAGAGACTAAAACTCTTCAAACTTATAAAATACATTAGATTCCTTTTGGACGAAATAGACCAATTTATTCCTCAATAAATCATCTATAAATGAAACATAGTACATAGATTTTCCTATTTATGAAACATGAATAGATCCAAACACATTACTTTGTATCAATTCTAAGATTCATTTTGTTATTGTAGCACCATATAGGGATCTCACCCAATTATGTTTACCATAATACAATGCTCACAAAAATTGAAATTTAATGAGAAATCAGACATACCTTCAACCATACCTTTACCATGTAATGCTTAAAGGTTGTCCTCTCCAATATGTCCTAGTCCTTGATTCCATAGAATGATATTCTCACCAAGGATAGTATGGGTCCTATATTATTCATTTCTATCCTTAGTAAAAATATAAATGTTACATCCATTATTAAAAGTACTTCCCAACAACCTGTATAGAGTTCCAATCTGAACTCCCCTCATCAACACCATTACTCATTGAACAATTTTTCATGTGTCCTTTTCAAATACAATATGCACACCTATATCACTTATCTTACTTACATATATAAAAAATTTGTCCAGATCTATAATGTGAAAAATCTTAGGTAGAGTTATAATCCTTCCATCTTTAAGAAACAACTTGACTCTTCGACATCTTATGATTTTGGTTGTCAAGTCATGTCCTAGAAAAACATCACCTATTATACTTTTCATATTCATACAACCAATCCATGTAAATGAAGAACTCAATTCGATTCACAATACATCATGATTTTGCATGTGTACCCATATATACTAGGTAAATATCACCTCCTTCTTCTATAGAAGGATCATCATGAGATCCATTACCTTTATCAAGATTATTAGATCTGCAATCTTTCTTATAATGCTCAGCTTTATCACATCTCTAACATTTCCTTAAAATATTATCGTAGAGATTCACATGGCAAGTCTATGCCTTGGGAGAGCACTTTTGCAATTTAAGGTTTTCCTATGACACCGATGAATTTGTTATTCCCATCATTTGATCTAATGGACTTTAGAGTAAAGAGTAAATAATAAACATTTCTTGACGGCGTAAATGTGTATTAAAGAGACTCACCCGATATATCTAAAAGAATGAATCAAATGGAACACCACTTGGTAAGTTGGTTCGTGGATAGCTGAAATGGTTTCAACTTTCATTATTTTTTCGTCATTGTATAAAATTTATGTTTGTCACGAAGGAAAGAAGAGGTTTTTGGATAAGTGAATGGATGAGAAATGTCAAAGCTCGGCTTTGTTAAATGTAATGGAGATGTCACAATTTTTCTAATATTTTTTATTGTAATATATTTTTTTTAATTAAATTATAAAATTGTATGATTATTTTTATTAAATGGTTTATTATTGGAATATATTTTGACTAATTTATTATTATAATATTTTAATACTTATTTCAATTGCTATGACTAGATACCTAATGTATAAGAACAAGTTAAACAACATGGAAGACAAGAGGCTACCTAAAATTGCTTCAAAATCAAGTCATAACCACGATCGACTCAAGCGAGGATGGCATAAAGACGTCCGGTCTTGGCTAAACTATTGGGGAATCATGGAAGAAACCATTTTGCAGAATAAAGATACTATTAAAAAAAATGTCAAATCAAAATTTAAGGAAAAAATGTGGTGTGATAAA
>ML784398.1:311228-322504 GCA_009831015.1 Picea engelmannii
GACAGTAAAAGTAAAGAGCATCAGTCACACATAAGGTATACACAGAGACAGATTTTCACGAGGAAACCCATAAAGGGAGAAAACCTCTTCTTCTTCGAAATGATAGGCAGTCTTTTAAGTTCTATACATCATCTATAATTGAGAACCAACCCAATGTGAGGTTGCTACCTCTGTTTTACAAGCTTCAACTTGTTTCAGAGCACCGACTCTCTTGTTTCTCCACCACCCACTAGAAGGAAGCACCAACTCCCCTAATGTTCCAGCACCAACTGGATGGAAGCACCAACTTATAGTTGCACAGGCTCCAACCTATATAACAGAGAACACTTGTTCTCCCTTGCACCACCCTGCCACCCCGGTTTCTCTAGCTGCAACCAGATGGAAGTTACAATTCCCTGTGCTCAAGCTCCCACTTGAATCTCTGAGGACAACAGTCCTCCCTAGCACCTCCCAACCACCCTGGAATATGAATGAACAAATAAACAAACAACTACACAGATAAATCAATTCTTACCAATCTTTCTTTGTTCTGTAAATATGGTCTTCTTCTAACTGTTCTGCAATTCTTCTTTTCCTATGTCTATTCTACAAATCTGCTCTGCTTCAACTTGTTTTGTCATTCTGCTCTGCTCCAAGTCTTTTCTTCATCTGTTACTCTTCTCTGAGTTTTATCTCACAGTGCACATATTCTCAGTCTCACACTACGCATTCTATGATTTTCCCTTTCTTATAGTTTCATTCATTTTTTGTCCAGAACCACTAGCAACGCACCGTCTGTATTGTTTTCTCTTATACACACACCCACGGTAGTTTCTCTTCGCATCTCCTTCGGCCAAAGAAAAAAAACCATTCGAGCAACTGAAACACCAACCAATCGGCAATCATGAGTCTGTATCGCTAACAGATTTGTAACTAAGGAGTTAACTGTGAGAGAGAACAGTAACCCTTCGATCATATTCTAGTTTATCTGCACCGTTGGATGAACTTTATTAATCTAACCTTTAAATCAGGTTTCGACATTTCGGCAATCCTGTGGCCAAGTGTATCGACACTTCATGTGACGATCTTTGAAGCTCCGATACAGAGCTTTGCTGCACTAGCTCCTTCCTCTATATGACCATGGCCATGACCAAGCACTTATGCAGAAAATGCTTTTCACGAATTCTCCTTTCATGAGTCTGGACATGAGGTTTCTCGACTCTCCAGGTCACGATCCCCAAAACCTCGAGATGGAGCTAAGATCAACGGTCCACGATCTCGATGAGTCTACGGTCCAGATCTCATCGTGAATTCATATATCGTGATTCCTTCGATAGAGGTCCTTGTCACTCCAAGTTGCGATAGGCGAAGCTCCGAGTTGGATCTCAAATCAACATTCCAAAACACATCATGAATTGACGGCTGGGATTAAATCGTGATTTTGCATATTGCAATTTCAATGGTTTTATTTCTTACCTCTCCAAGTCGCGATAGGCGAAACTCCGAGTTGGAGCTCAGATCAATGGTCCAAAACTCATCATGAATTGACGATTGGGATTAAATTGCAATTTCACATATCGCAATTTCGATGGTTTTATTTCTTACCTCTCCAAGTCGCGAGTCACGAAACTCTGAAATGGAGTCAACAGTCCAGATCAACCTCGATCTGACGGCTGCGATTAAATCGTGATTTCAATTATCATATTTCTTTCCTCTCCAAGATGCGAGTCGTGAAACTCTAAAATGGAGTCGATGGTCCAGATCAACCTTGATCTGATGGCTGCGATTAAATTGTGATTTTTCATATCGCGATTTCAATTGTCATATTTCTTGCCTCTCCAAGACGCGAGTCACGAAACTCTGAAATGGAGTCGATGGTCTAGATTAACAGTCCCGATCAACACTTGATCTGATGGTCATCGGGAACTTGCATCCAGAAAAAGAATTTGCGATCATCCTCCTTGAATTTCAAAAATGTACACTCGCTCGGGGGTTTCCTGGACCTTTTCAAATACAGCTTCATCTGGAAATACAATTTGATCAACTTCTACCACATTACTTGTTCGATTAAGCCATTGAAAGTGCAACAAACCCTCATCTCCCCTAGCTACATGAACAAGTCCTTTCGGAGTATCTGGCACAACTCGTGTCCCCTCCAGAGACATCATTCCAACACGAAACTCCAGTAACCATGAGCGTCGGACACAACAGTGATAGCTTTGAAAGCTTTCATTAGTTGAAAAGGAAAAGATGATGCATTACGGCATATGGAATCCGTTATGACCAAACCCTGCAAATCATTCCTGCAACATCTTCTCATAATGCCCATCTATTTCATACTTTCTGTACTCATGCCATCTTCACTATTGTACTTGCCATCAATGAAAAGTATACAAGCATGCACTATCTGTTAAAGCTTTGCCAACACCAATTAGGTGTTAGTGGACGTTAATCATCATCATCATCATCATATTAAAATTATTGTATATTTGATGTTAAACAAAATAAAATTATTTATTTTATTTTCCAAGAAAAAAACATGTTTTTTATTCAATAGGAAAGAAAATTACAATCCACAAGCATCGAAAACCAAAAATTAAATTGAAATTTTTTTGACACTACAAATAAACTATCTCCCCCTCCTAATGCTATTTGTTCACAAGACTAGTCACCATCCTTACCTTTGTATAATAGCTTAAAAACCATAATCATGTCTTTCTAATTAACAAAATTGCATCTTCATCAACAAAAACAAAATCTATGATTTGAAACAACTTACAGGTTTGCAAGGACCCCAGATTGAGCTGCCACCTTGTGCTTGCCATCCTCCTCAACCAATTCAAAAGAATTTTCCAACAAAAGAATACCTTCATTAGAAAAAAAATACCATTTAGATCACAAAAAATATGTTGGAAGCTAATATATGTTCAAAACGGGCCGCAATTTATTTCAACAAGGTCGCAATAGGAGTCATAATTAAATTGGAAACATGAACATTACCTCTCATCCATTGAATAACCATGTCCAAATCCAAAAAAACCTATATATTTTTCATGCCCCTATCCGTTAACAATTTAAAATCTAAAATCTAAAAGCACAATACAATATAAAAATTTATCTAATATTATTTGTGCCTCTTCGCAGGCCACCCTTGAAGGATAAAAAGTGTGAATTGGACCAATGTAGTACAAAATTAACGATGACAAGTGCTTCCTGATAGGCCCCTAAAAATATACCCATGCCATATATTTATCAATGGTAGGATGCAACACCACACAAATAGGTGAGAGCGAGCTTTGAAGTAACCTAATAGAGCTTTAACGACACCATGACTTCGATTGAAATTAAATTAAATTATTTGTTTATAGTTATTTTAAAGAAAAATTCACACACACGCATATATAGTTTGAGTGGGTCTAATGGTTAAGAACATGTATTTCCTCTTAAGAAGTCACAAGTTCAAATCCAGAGAGGGTAGGGTATGTATAACTCCATAAACATTACCAGTCAAATCGTTGAGCGAAGAAAGTCCCTTGTCCCACAAACAAGAGAGTCTCATACACCAATTTGGTGTAGCTTGACTGTGACCTTTATATATATATATAGTAGACAAAAAAAAAAGTGTCACTAGATTGTTTCTTTCAAAGTCGAAAAAAGGAACGACAAGAATAGAGAGTTGGTGGGCACCAATTCATGCCATTATCAACTTCGAAAACACAAGTGTGTGTGAGAGATATATTTCACATACCTCTTCCTCTTTACATTAACATTATTTTCTGATAAGTTCATTTTATGGGTTTCCAGAACTAATAAAACATTGATACGTTATTCTCTAATAGTTTGAGATTATGGATATCATTGCACGAAATTCTTCGTATAGACAAGAGAGTTGTATTCATTATAAAAAGATTCATTTTTAATCATAGGCACATTAATATTACAAGATAAGAAAAATATCATAGACATCATCACATAAATATGTCCCATCAGAGGGTGGAAGAGCACCTCAATGAAATAATAATTAAAAAGTGAAAACACTTCAAATTCGGTGATATTTTATCAAAATGAGTGTGGAAGAGAAATACATGTAGAGGTCCACTCAAGCTACCTCGTGGTGTCTGTGACATTAGGAATATCATGATATTGAAAGGAAGGGCATAAAATAACACTTCCTACAACTTGTTTCTTTAGCTCCTCCCTACTCTTCGTGTGGTGTCTATGACATTAGGAATATCATGATATTGAAAGGAAGGGCATAAAATAACACTTCCTATAACTTGTTTCTTTAGATCCTCCCTACTCTTCTTTAATTGAGAGAAAATTCAGTTGAAGTCCCTTCCAGGCATGGAATTTCAAATTTATCCAACTTGTCTCGTGAAAATTTGATGATGGTCATTTGTTTTTCATGCCCATCATTTTATGTTTTATGCATATTTATGAGTGATAAAAAATTTTGTTATATACAAATTTGATTAGGTCAGTTAATGTGTTATGACCCAAGGGGGCATATATAAGGTTAAATGTACATTATATGAACCCTAGGGGGGTATATATGGGGATAAATGTACATGTAATGTGTAAATATATATGTAATAGGGTCAGCCTAGTAGTAAAGGGGCCTCATGTGTAGGTGTGAATATGTATATATAGAGATCATGTATTCATTATTGAAGGATGTGAATTTTGATGTATAAATGTATTTGGTTATGTGGAGGAGTTTCTCCTATTATTTAACAAGTTCTTGTGTAAATCATATCTCTTATCTATATTGGAGTTCTACTCCATTCTCACATTCGTGTACATTGTGTGTACTTATGTTCTCTTATGATATATTTTAATAGAATAGAAATAAACACAATGTACACTAATGTGAGCATGGAACAAAACTCCAATATAGATAAGAGATATGAGTTACGCAATAACTCCTTAAATAATAGGAGAAACTCCTTCACATAAACAAATACATTTATACATCACAATTCACATCCCTCAATAATGAATACCTGATCTCTATATATACATATTCACACCTACACATGAGGCCCCTTTACTATTAAGTCAACCCTATTACATATATATTTACACATTACATGTACATTTAGCCACATATATGTCCCCTCTTGGGGTCATATCATGTACATTTAACCATATATATGCCCACATTGGGTCATAACATAATGGTGATGAAAATTTTGTAACAAAGTCCTATTAATGAAAAAAACGCTATAAAAATAAGTTTGTGTTGTGAAAATGAGGGGAAAATGGATTTCCAGACCTTCAAGAGCTCACAACTTAAGGAGAGGCCTATATAGTGCTAATAATGAACACATTCATGATTGTAAGAGGGTTAAATATATTTGAACTCACTTGGATTAAGGGTAGTAGGAGATGCACTTCCGTCGAAGTCACAAGTCCCATGCAACATCCCATTCATATTGTAACAAAGTTGTGATTCACCGAGAAACATCCATTTTTCTTGTGGAATTCATCATTTTGTTCACATCCACGGCTTCTTGATCTTGAAAATTTACAGGTTCGATCCCTGTAGTGACATTGAGAAACTCCAGTGGGAATGGAGGTCAAGGAGTGAATCAAATATAGTAAAATCTAGCATGGAGTCCAAACTCATGGAACAATTGTTAATATCCATGTATGAAAAATATGAATCGACAAACAAAGTAGCATTTTCATCAATATCCAAGGGATTCGCCTTACTCTTCTTGGTGACAATTGATGGGAAAAACATGAGAATAGAAGTTGGTGAGGAGATGAATAATAAATCCTCACCCGACGACTCCTCTTTGTAACAGGAAACAATGCTTGTCTCCCTAAAGGAGAGGAAATCCTGCTTGGCCCATTTCTTGACTAGAAATACAACTGGATATTTTGATATTCAATTAACCATTAACAAAGTCTTGAACAATAGTAAAAAAAAAATCATGTTTCATTTATTTCTCCAATGTACCCTGGTCTAGTGCATCACCCCAGCCCCAACCCCATAGGTTATACAATATAGTTATAGCTATAGTATTCTAAGTACCTATTAGAATTTATGAATGGTAATGCCACGTAGTGGAACATCGATTTGATGGGTTCATGTTTTTTATGCTATTGAGTGTTGACATGTGGATTTCATATCAACTTGTCATAAATATGTCTTAAAAGAAAAAGAAATTCACGTGGAATGTCAAATTCCAGGCTTGGTCCCTTCTCACAGTAACAATCCATTCTCCTAGTAGCATTGAATGGTCCCATCATTCATCTCCTCCCTTTTGTACCTGAAATTGAAGCCCAATTCAAGAGCTTCTTTGGGGATTCATGCACATCCTTGAACTTGCATACATTAACCCATTTAATAAAAATTATCCATAGGTCCTAATTGTGATCGGTAACCTCTAGTAGTCTTTTGTGTACAAATACGAAGGCCTATATGAAATTTTGATTAAGGAACTCATCTGGTTGGTATATTGTACTTTTTACATCGATATGAATACACATATTGAAAAGTTTCATAATTAATGAGGGTGATTAACATGATTAGCATAATATTGACCAATCTAGTTATTAATGCCCACCTTATTTACTACTCTTGGGGTTTTTTTGTTGTGTGTGGCATGCATTTAGTTTTTTACTATGATATTTTTACTATTTTTGGGGTGTGTGGGGCACCGTCCTCTTTTACTTTTTTTTACTATGCCTTTTTTCACTGTTCATGGGGTGCGTGGGGAACTGTCTACTTCCACTTATTTATCACCTCTATTAATATCTCCAATATGACTTATTTATTCCCATGTTATTAGTCCCTACTGTAGGCATAGAGGGACTATACCGATCGATAATTCATTGACTTCATATTAGTTTGTCCTTTGACCAAAAATATTTGCATAATCTCTATTGTTGGAGCTAGGGAACTAAAAACGTTGATTTTTATATACTAAAAATTATCATATATGTAGTGATTTGATTGGATAACAGGTTGGAGGTCTTATTGTCGGCTTCGCTATTCCCAATGTTTCATATGTTAACATATCAATACTTTTTTATCGTGTACAATATTTTTGAATCATATATTTTTCGTATGTATTGCTTGAACGTGGATTAATGCTAGTATTAGTTCGAATGTTTGTCTTAGCATTTTATGCTACCTAAATTTATGGCAATGTTTGATATCCTAGCATATCCAAAGTTTGTCCTTTGAATACATTCTCTAGTGTTTGAACTATTGTTACATAAATTATATAAAAAAAAATTGGGTATGTCAGAGACCTACCACATGGCATTTTTTTTCTTAAATCTTTACAGAGCATTGTTGATAGACTTAAATGTTTACCTAACAAGCTTGGAAGCGTTGAATGTTTACTTAGCAGGCTTGTTACAATACATTTTCTTCCATTTTTTTTATTTATATGCTTCAGCGACATTGTTGGTTCACTGGTTCATGTTTTCTTTTTGCATCTCCACTAATTTCTTATTTGCCTGTTGTTATTCTTGTTTGCATGTTCGTCTTGTTACAATTTGTACATTTGGGGTTCTGCAACCATGATTGGAACTGTGTCATTTCTGGTGGGTTGGTTGCTGCTTGCTTCTTTGTTCGTTGTATGTTGTTTATTGTTGTTTGATTCGACTTTACAGGGTTGGGATCCTGCGGCTGCAGTTGGGCTTTTTGGTGCTTCTTAACTGGGTCGTTATTTATTGCTTGTTCTTGTTTGCCTAGGGTTTGCAATGTTGGGGTTCTGCATCCCCAGTTGGATCTCTTCTTACATTGTTTTGCAGATGAATCTCCATAAAATACTAATAGGATAAAATAACATACAAAAAAATTGCAGTCGATGTAAATTGCATCTCTTACGCATTGAACTAGAATTTGTCGGCCTCAAACTATATTTCATAAATGGTGATGTTTTTTCCATGGTTTATGTCTTACTATGGTTTCATAGTTATGAGAGTAAGTTTTGTTGTGTGAGTGATATAGTTCTCTCCCTTTTTTTTCCTCTTGTAAACTATGTTTCTGGTTCTATAGTTTCTCACGTTTCTATGGTCATTCTGACCAATTGTCGTTCGGTTGCATACTTAGCCATTTTTGTGGACGCGGATTTGTAGATAGGTACTATCGAACTATGGCAGCTCGTGTTTGGTGTATACATATTGCACCCATAACTTCTGTGATCTACAATTCGACCCCGCACTCCTTGAACTGGCAACCCTGCCTCTACCTGCGATGAGTTTGTCTATCCTACCTACCTTTCCATACTTAGTCGAGTTTTCAAAGTTTGGTTTTTTTTTCCATGGTTTATGTCTTACTATGGTTTCATGGTTATGAGAGTATGTTTTTTTGTGTGAGCGATATAGTTGTTCTCTCCCTTTTTTTCCCCTCATATAAAGTGTGTTTTTGGTTCTATTTTCTGTGGTCATTCTGAGCAACCACCATTTGGTTGCATACTTAGCCAGTTTTATGGACGCGACTTCACGGATAGGTGCTATTAAACTATGGCAGCTCGTCTTCAGTGTATACATATTTCACCCAGAACTTTTGTGCTCTACAATTCGACCCCACACTCCTCGAACTCGCAATCTTGCCTCTGTCTGCGATGAGTTTGTCTATCCTACCTACCTTTTCATACTTAGTCGAGTTCTTAAAGTTTGGCGGGTTGATGCCTTTTTGAGTTCAGAAAATTTAAAAGCGTTTGTCACTCCCCTCCATCCCCGCTACCTTTTCCCCTTCCCAATAGACATTAATTATGATTTCAAAAGTCACAACCAACCAAACAGGTTCAAAAATATTGGCTTTAATAAGCGGAAAGCTCTAGGAAATATCCCATTAAAATGAATAGACGAGCGAATATTATGGGATCTGGTAATTTATTTTGCCTGCATTTTGAATTTGCAAAAAAAAAATAAAAAAAAAATGGCTCTTTTAGTTTTCTTAAAGGCTTTAGCATAGTCCACGAGTGTGTCACCCACAGAGGCTTTGATGTCATGTCCCTCTTTAATATTGTGCATATCTTAGATGTCATATTTGAGAATCTGCTCGGATATGGGAATGTTAATATGTGCTATTATTCACTATTCAACGTACATATTCAAAAATATTGGCATTAATAAGAAAAAATATCGAGAACATATGTCATTAAAATGAATTAACACAAAATCTATGGAAGATCATCCATAGTTGCTTTTAAATACTTATTTCCATTTCTCTCTATCATCAAAGAGTTGCTCTTTAGGGTTCCTTCGTTCTAATGTTCCTAGTCATGGACATGTAAGAGAACCTGGAGATGTGATTGAGGCCCAAATGAAAGAAGAGAGACTGGTTTTATGTGATGTGAGATTTGAGTAAAAAAAAAACTATGTTATCCAACAGAAACTCAAAGAGGAAAAAAAAAGAACAAGTATCTTCTGGTTGGTGTTCTCCCTGTATTCGATGCTTTGGTTGGTTGAAAAGCCTGCCTAGAGATTTGTTTGTTGATCTTCTTTGTTTTCTTGCTGGGAGTTGTAATAGATTATCAAGTCACGTGCAAAATACTTCTTTGTTTAAGTATATAGTTTCTTCAAACAACATATATTTGGCAAGTGTATCGAGTTCTGTAGATCGCACAAGAATTTGTCTTCCTAAGGGGCATCACACTTACTATGGATTGCAAAATGGTTTGTGATTTTCATGAATGACGTGAAATATTACTCCATTTGCTAATGTAACCAAAAGCGGGTAACATAAACTGTATGGGTGGATAAAATGGCATATTATCACTATGAAAGTTTCTATTTGAAAGTTTGTTGAGCTACTTCTGGGTGTGGTAACCGACTTGACAGAAATCCATGTTCTTTGTCAAAGTTTGTTCGATTTCCTCTAGATGTAGTTACAGACTCCACATATTTGACATCACCTCCGAACATTCTAGAACTTTCTATGGGCTACCATATCTGCCACCACTATGACAAAATATATATGTTGATGCGATCTGCAGCATTTGATACACTTGCCAGATCTGTGTTGATGCGTTCTGCAACATTTGATACACTTTCCAGACCTGTGCTTCCCGAAGAAGTCATGTACTTCAACAGAATAACATTTTGCAGCTGGGTTGGATGTTCCTTCCAATTTACTGTAATAAAACAAAGAAGTTCAACATACAAATCTTCAGGCAGGCTTTTCAACCAAACAGATGATCGAATACAAGGAGAATAGCAGTCACAACATACTTGAATTTTTTTCCCGTCCCATAGCTGATGTCACATAAAACGACTCCCTTGACTTTGAATTAGGCCTGAATTGAATTTCTAAGTTGTCTTGGATGTTGATGGTCAGGAATATTACAAGGAAAACACCTTAAACCCCAAGTTTTCGACGACAAAGGGAAATTGATACTTGAAAAAGAATGGAATGTTGAATAACCAACCAATGCAAGCAGGCCATATCTGGAAGAGACAAGCTATTCAAAAAACTGGGATAGATCTAGTTGGTAGCACCAATTAATTCTAAGACCCAGAATTGATATTCAACTCATTTTTTACGAATAAAGGATTTGATCCTCAAGAAAACTGTCAGCAAGCTTCATCAATGTACATATATTTTATTGGTCGGTGGTAGAACAAATCGCAATCTGTTGGCAATTTCAGTTAACAGAAAGCAAATCAGCGTATACTTGTCATTGATGGCAAGTACAGTTGTGGTTGCTGATGGCAAGTACAGTTGTCGTTGCAGTGCTGACAATAGCAATGAATAGCCGCGCAACAATAATCGGGAGGAAAAGAGTCAGTGACCATAGGATCCCATTCAAATTTTCCGAAAGAACGAGGGCCGTCGGATCTGTAGAGAGATAAGCTATCGGAGAATCAGGGACCGGGATTTTGAAATGTCCAGTTCACTCGACAACGAAAACCCTGAAATCGCGATACGCGATTTCGCGATTTGATCGCAGCCGTTAAATCAAGTAGGGATCTGGACCATTCATTCGTATGGACGCGTGGCAGCCAGAAGGCTTCATCGAAGATTCGGGGATCGGGATTTCAATATACAAAGTTCACTCGACAACGAAAACCCCGAAATCGCGATATGCGATTTCGCGATTTGATCGCATCCGTTAAACCAAGTAGGGATCTGGACCGTTCATTCATATGGACGCGTGGAAGCCAGGAGGCTTCATCGGAGATTCAGGGATCGGGATTTCATAATGCAAAGAACACAATGAAACGAAAACTCTGATTTCGCGATATGCGAAATCCCGACTGAATCTGAACCGTCAGATCAACATGTGATCTAGACCGTTGATCCAACTCACGTCGGTAGACCACGTCAC